>BLKM01007458.1:266751-496751 GCA_013340265.1 Coptotermes formosanus | reverse complement strand
ACAGATGACTTAATATTTCTTAGGCAGACAATAAGTTACTGTCACGAACTTACTGATGAGCCACTAGAATTGAATCCTCCGTGTTAAAAGTCACTCTTTAAAATTATACTAAAATTATGCCTCAGGAGTCAAAGGGTGAATATATGTGTTACCATTTTGGAAGCCAGATTTTGTTGTAGTATTTCTATGACATGGCATGAAATGATTCATTTATGCACGAACTAAACTAATGAAACTGAAGAGTGAGTGGCAGAGACATTTTCAATATGCGTGGCAAATGTGATTTGCAAGTCATGCTTTCATAACTGTGCACAGATATAAAACTATATACCATTTCATGAGTTGTTTATCTAGCTCACAAACATTTGACATTTGCTACAATAACTCAGTTCTCGACATAGCACATTCCCTATGATAGTGTGCAAACATAGTTTATGATGTTTGGTATTATTAATGATATTCTAAATAGTCCCTACATAAAAATACAAAATTTTTATGTAAAATATCAAATCACAAAAGTCTGTAGGGCATTCTTTATAATTTGGGAAGTATTTACATTTTCAGATTTTCATGGCAATTGATGTTCAAATTACGATCATCTGCTGCATATTTATGTGTAGAATTCAAATGTCCTGATGTTTCAAAAGAAGGTTCTGCCTCCAACTTCAGGGTGACTGAACTGCTGCAGTTGGATGAACCCATTCATTCACTCTAGTTCAGACGGATGGACCAATCCAGTCACCCCAAATGAGGGCTGCACATTCCAAAACGTCAGAACATTTGCTCACTACATGGTGTAAAAATCCAAAAAACCACCATGATCGGAAACTTCTTGTTCACTGCACAAAGTTTAATATAAATACTGATATAATTAATATTCCAGCTGTTACCTCATATTGTGTGAATAATATTCATATATTTTCTTTGTTAACAAGAATTTGCTAAAATCAGCCCGCCAAATATACAGCAGGGCCTATTCTGTTCCATGCTGCTGTAAACTATTTGTTTAAAACATGAGGTTAAAATAGCCTTGCTCTCCAGATGTAATAACACTATACTGGTTGTGCACACAGGCCTCAGTTGGTGGTTCTTAACTTGTGCTCTAGGACTACTGTTGGTCTGTAGTGTTCTTTAGCCCTGTGAAGCATAAGTTCATCTAAATACAATTTACAAATTCAATTCTGATATCACAGAAACAACAATGCATTATCATTCAGGGAAATAATTACTGTTTATCGTGAGAATAATGTAGAACACAAAATACATTATATGGATTAAATACATAATTTTTTTAATGTTACAGCAGGCAGTGCCCATTGTAACCATTCTGCTTTAATTGGTTGAGTGGTTGCTGAAATGATCCATAAGAGCAAAAAATCCAATGATGGATTGATTAAGAACATAATATATGGAACTCCACACATATTTCATGAAATTCTGCATCCCTTTTTCAATAAATTCTACTGAGGTACATAAGACAGTTACCAGAAATTAAGTTCAACAAGTTGGGTGAATAGAATGTGCTCCGCTGAGGTTGATAATGGGTATAAAATGTTTGAAAACCATCGAAAGAAAGCTCTAAGCCACTGTTATAAAGGCAATGCAAATTACCCTGTGTCCAATCCAGTGGTTCAAACATTGCCTCATTCAGTTAACCCCAGGCAATAGTATCTGGTGACTGAGAAATGTATTCACTTACAAAGAAGAATGAAAAAGTTTTTACTTTCGATAAATATGTTCTTCTACAGAAAAAGTAATGTACCTATGTTTATAAGCTTGTAAAAGTAATTACATGTTAAACATTTAATTGAGATTACTATTTTCCTAGTCCTTCACAAGTGTGGTTCCTAGCGGTTGACTGTCATCCACCTTCAGGTATCTGGCAACTGAATATATAGCCTAGACAATCTGTAGATTACACAGCTGCACATGACTAGCAACACAGCTTTCATTTCATATGATATTCACTTTCATGCATTCGTTAAATCTAGTGCAGCATTGTATACCTGGTATACTGTAACATAAATCCATATATGCCACAGTTTCATGTGATTGCTCTCAGATATTCCAATTCCATGACATTTTTAAAATAAATGAACAAGACTGGTTAGGCAGTGTTTGCGTTTCCCATCTCGTTGTGTGTGTGGAAATTGTATTTTGACTAGAAATGGTTATGGTTAGGTAGACCCACTGCCTCCATTTCCAGCAAAACAGTCTTCAAATTGTGCATGATAAATGTTTATAGAGAATTAAATATGGAGAATTAAGCCTGAAAATATCCTCAACTAAACAGGCCAATGGGTTAAATAATAGACAACACATTCTCACAAAAATATTTCTAGACCCTGGCAAAACAAGACTTGCAAAATGAACCACCTAATAATCAAGAGCCACAATACAGTAAGTTTTATAGTGACTACACTACATGCTAGACAACTGAAGAATCATGGTTCAATTCCCTGCAGGGGCAAGAGATTTTTCTCTTGTGCAAACCGTCCAGACCAGCCCTGGAGTCCACCCTGCCTTCTACTTAATCGATAGCAGGAGCTCTTTCCCCATAGGTAAAGTGGCAAGGGCGTGTGACTGACCACCCACCCTCATCTAATGCCAAGGTTAAGAATGAGAGCAGCTATACATCCATTCCCCATATGTATTCATAGCATGTACACAGATAACTACCTTTACCTTACACCCTAATAATTACATAAGTTACTGAACAGCTGTAGGGACTCACATAGATACAGAAGATTACCCTCAGACCCTTCCAGTGAACACCCAGATATAGCCAATTTTGACTCTTGTGCAATAAGGAACACATCATGTAAGTAGAATGCCTGTGTATTCCACGGCAGTTTCCTCTATTATAAAACTGGTCAGAATTTTCCTTGGTCTAAAGAACAATTATAATATAAGATAATATCTTTATTAAGGTAAATATTATGCAGTACAGTGACACATAGCTAATCCTCAACACTGGTAATGACTAGGGAAGTTTGTGTGTCCCTATACAGCAGTCTACTTTTATTAATAATGTACAACACTGGTTAAATGGATGGAACTAACTTAAGGCATAAATAACTTGAGAGTTTCCTTAAACAAATTCTGAAATTACATGTAAACAGTGTACTACCAAACTACTCTTAAGAATTTAATATAAAACACAAGGACTGTGGATAAGAAGACACTAACCTGTACCAACAGAAAACATGTAAATAGAATGTAATAACTATTTCAGAAAATAACATGGAATTCACTAAATAAACGACTGTATAACTGGACAGTGAGCTCAACCCATAAACACGGTAATAAAATATAAGGCTCCTAGTAATATTTTCGATGTAATCAACATAAGAGGTATAATAATTATTCAAGAGAAGTCACAAGTGTATAATACAGTCATACAGGCGATGTTTTGGGTTGGATTTACACTTATCAAAGATATGAGGTACCATAAATTAACATTGTAGAACTGTTCAGTATACACAGGGATGAAAAAATGCAAAGAATATTGTGCTATAGTAACCAGTTAGTAAGGTTCTTACAATGGAATATTGCAAACATAGGAATAATTTGGCTACTAACATTGAGTGGGGGGGTGGGGGGGGCGGTGGGGGGGGGGGGGGGCAAAATCGACGATGGGTATTAGAATGCCACTATTCTGCGTCCCATAAAACCCAGGTTCTTCGTTTTTTCTATCTTTACACCACCCAACTCATCGTTTAGAGACTATTTCTATTTCTAATTGCCCCGCTTCAAGTCAGTAGCCAGAAAAAAAAACTATTCTCAGCTAGAAGAATATTGGAGGGGCACTTGTCCTCGTTGTTACACCCAAGTTACGCCTATGATTGCAACTGAATCCGACTCGTTAGTTCAGCTGATCAAGGTGACCCACATTAATAAACTGTATATACACACACACATACATACATCAGTCGGTAAACTTTTCTTCTAAATTCCTGTGCACATATACCTAAAAATCTTACACAATATGACGGAGATCATGCCGCCCCTCCCCTCATTAGTAGTGATACTATGGCGTTTAAGGACGGAAGTTGGTTAGACGTGGCAAAGAATGACTCTGAAAAACAAATAACTACAACTACTCAAACGCATCGTCACAATACGCCTACCTGTCTAGCGTACATCCAATTTGACTCAATTCCCGAAACGAAGAAACTGTAGGCGCATTCATAGACTCTTCATCAGCAGCATCTTTTAAAATTCGCAACAGTACCATTGACATTTGACGCACTAATACGAGCCTGAGAAGGTGCATTCATCTTGTTTTCAGTGTTCACATCAATGCTCTAAATCGACCTGTATAATTGCAATTTCAGTTCCTTCCTTCGTGAGTTTATCCCTACACAAACATTGTACTGACACGCTACACGTATAACACTGCAACGGCCAAGATTATGACATGACACAACCTTTCTAATACTATTAAAAAAAACTCAGACGAAAATTGGGAACTCAAAACATTTTGTAAAGAAGAGAAGATAATGGCTCACGGTTATTAACATTTACAGATACATCACAACAAAAATGTCACACTTAAATCGAATTTATTCTTCCGCCATTGTTCCCTGCAATGCTACCAACACGACAAACCATTAGTACCTAGGTGCCACACTACTAGAAACCAGTAAACGTAAAGACTGGCGTATTGTCGCTGCCGCTTAAGACTGTCTAGAGGCGACGGATGATAACAGTAGTCAACAATTTTCAACCTTTTTTCTGACAGCATTGGTAAAATTAGGTGTTTTTTTCTTACTAATTCAGGTGTGCTGAGAACGAATATGACGAGAAAAATATCGTAATACTAACAAGTTTCGCGTTCTATTGTATGTTTCCGTCCTCCAGATGGCACTGTGTCGTTCTTGCCCTCCTATCTCAAACCCACGGCAGTACGAACAGCGATCCACAGCCGGACCCCACAGAAACGGAATTTTGATTGGCAAGTAAAACACCAATTCTGTGACTGTTCGGTCTGCACTCAGGGTCGAGGCAATGACAGGGACCAAAACTGCAAGGCTGGGAAGGAAGGAAAGGAAAACAGGGGAGGGAAAGAGAAACGCAAGTGCCACCTGGAGGGAGGAACGATACAGCCAGCAGGTGCGAGAGGTCTGTCCTGAATGCGAATAATTTATGACAGCAGATCGCATATTGAGGGCGTTAAGGGTTTGAGAGCACAAAGCATACATTTCGTGCTTGAGAAACGGCGAGAACAACCTACCATATGCACAAATTAGTGATTCTTATACTAGTCACAAGCGTAGGTTTATTCAGTTCCTCAATGGTCTGATTGAAGAACCAAATACACACACACTTGTCATTAATACATCAGCTGGGACGTTCTATATTAAGTTTATACTAGTCAATAATTTTCAACCTTTTTCAGACAACATGGATGAAATGTTTGGTTTTTTTTGTCAAGTTGGGTGTGCTGACAATGAAAATGACGCGCAAAATATCCTAACACGTACAGATTTTAAGTAAAGTGGATCTGCTTTGAATTCTTAAGAAATGATTACAGTAGATCTTATGTTGAAGGAGTAACGGGGTACAGAGCACACAGCACACATTTCATGCTGGAAAAAAGGGCAGAACAGCCTAACAGTATGCACAAATTAACCTTTTTTAATAATATAATAATTATCATTAATTTTTCATATTTTGCACTCATTCAAATTCCATACAAGAAAGAACTACTTGACAGAAGGTAAGTTCTATCATCTTACAGTTACTTTCTTCTTTTAAGGGATTTCACATGAGAAAATGAGTTAGCAGTTTACCAGAAACTCTTGCCATTCATGTTACAAGTGAGAGGGCACAATTTGAATAACAAGGAAATATATCAGTTTTTTACAATTTGATGAAGATTTTAAAAAAGGTATCTGCTTTTACAAAAAAAGTGATGTGATGCAGGTTTTTTAATTACAAAATTGAGATAGCCTTGCAACAACACATGCAAAATAGTTGTTTACATCCATGCCAAAACCTTGTTGACTTGTGTAATTTTTCTGAACTGCAATGATACATCATTCTCATGACTTGTTAACACTGAATTATATAAATTCACTTCATTTTTATGGGTGTCTGCGTTTGCTGCATGCCACTGCAAGCTTTTAGTATGTTTAAACTAGTTATATATTGTCCTGTCTTTATGACCAGAACAGGGTAATAGCTGAGAGAACAGCTTAAAACATCATACAACCACATCATGAAGCAGTAGTAATTTTCTTCCCCCATATGCAAGCATAGATATGTTTAGGCCACATGCAGCTGATGTTATGAGCACAATGGTGTGCCCTCATGTAAGGTAACCATTTGTCCCATATTTCCAGGGACAGTCCCCAAAATAAAACCTATTGGACTAATTTTGTCTATGTTTTTCATTACTTTTCTGATTTTATTCCATCTTCGTGATAATATTTTTTACAGTGGAGACTTTCTTGGATCTTGTTAGCGACTTTCCCGAACAGGAGATGGCAACAGTGCTCCAATGGAGCAGTAAACAGTGGAGATGTATGTAAAATATGAAAAACTTAACTGTAATGTGTGCATCAATTTAATTGTTACTCCAGTGTTGTCCCTCATCCCCAAAAACACCAACAAAAAACTGGTCATTTTACCCTCATGCCATGACAACAAGACACAAGAACAGGGAAAGAAGAACCTGAAATGTGTTGCCAGGAAGTTCTGGAGAAAGACAAAGAGACCCCTTCCTACATCATAACAAGGATGGCAACATCAACGCTGTGAATCGTAGCTTCAGAACAGTAACTTGATACTTGCAAAATGTTCTTGCCCTCTACCATATGGCCACAGAACACAATCAAAATCTCTCATACAGAACTGAACTTCCCTGTTCAAATTGGTAGAGTGTGAAGCTTCTGCAGAGACATCTGCATAACAAGGATGCTGGCCACAATGTGCAAGGGCAGGATACAGAGAAAAGAGGAAAGTGTTTCCTTGCTTCTGTTGACTTTGATGATTCTCATTACAACCTGATAGCCCATCTACCTCTGACTGTCTTACAGTAAACTACTTAATCAGCTACACAGGACAGAAGCCAACAGTAATATCACTGAGGGATTTTTTTTAGATATGTCGAGAGAACACTAGTGGAGTTCTCAAGATATTAAAGATATTGGTGACAGAATAGTTTGGACCAAGCACAAAATATCCTGGAAAAGATTTAGAACCTGATTAGTCCAGTAAAACTATAACCTGCACTGCAACTATTAGTTTCTTGGAAATCTTAATCTTGTAGTTCTGATAACACGATATACACACTAGACAAATGTAAACATTTCCATCATCTGTGTGATTAGCAATGGGAAATTATTCAACTAAAGGCAATGTTTTAAACTTTTTTTAAAATAAGGAAGAATTATAGACGTAAAAAACTAAAAAAAGTCCAATGATTTGTGCCACCACAGCTGGCAGTATGTTTTTTTAATAGCAATAGGTAACGCATATTCCAATCAGTGGCATATGTTCTGTAACATATACTGGACATGTTCTGAACTTGATGACACAGACAATTCAAAATCAGTCATAATTAGGGTATGTTCATTTGCAATTCTGTGATGTACTATGATATCACATAGCAGGAAAAAGGCCAAGTCTGACAACAGGCCATAAGTAGAAGTAATACACTACAAAAAATGTAAAACTCATATGGTGGGAAATAACATGGCTGAAAATGGATGAAGACTGTTTGTGTATATCTATACGACCCAGAAACGTATTAAGGTTGGTACGCTGCCTCCAATAAACTGAATAAATAAACAGCTTTACTACACATAGCTTTGAAATGTTTTATGTTGTCACAATTTTTTCAAGTGGCATGCGTTTCTATTTCCATATCCATATTTCAGGTATACATCCTCAATCAAAAAACACGACATAATAATAAATTTTCAGGTTTGCAGGTACCAGTAATACCAAACACAGTGTACATAGGTCATCTAAATTAACTGGTCTAAAGGTCAAGACACAATGGGTTTAAATCGTATGGTCCAGTTTTAAATAAATGTGGGACATTAATTATGCCTCTTTTCTAATGTAGACTGAATGTAATTCTGTTTCCTTTGGAAGAACATATTATATATGCTGGGAAATATATTCAGAAATGCAGTGCATCACAGCCACAGTTGTGGACAAGGTTACTTTTATCATTAGCAGTTACTGCTGTTAAATATACATGCCATACCATTAAATTAGAATACATGGGAGTAACCCCCTATCACATCTAGGTGTAGTAAAGAGAAAAAACGAAATGTGTCCTGGTTTATATAGAGGGCTGCCATGAGCGACAAAAAGTTAAAGAATGCAGTGACAACATAATATAATAAACAACTTCCTGAAGTAGAAAGCAATGTCACATTACTGAAGACCCCAGTCCGTGAGAATACGCATGAGGATCATACTGTGGACATCTTCAAATACAGTTTTGATGTTTCCTGTATCTGTAGCAACTGTAAAGTGGAAGTAGCACTGTCTGTTTTCTGTATCCGCAACCATCACTACAAGTCCTGGCAGTATGCTAGACTTGCGATCTTCTGGACTTCTCGGCTTCTTTTTTGTTACATCCTAGACATCAAACAGGTCTCAAATTGAAACATAATTATTTAAAGCACAATATCTAGTGTACTTAAATATGTATCAGACACATGAAAAACTACTCTGCAGATTACTGTATTCTGGGATGTGACACCATGTCATCTGATAGACTATTGATCTAATACCCATTGCTATGAAAACTTCAAATTTCATATCTGCTGATGATCCATAACAGATATGGGCTGGATGAACAGAGATTCATTCCCATGATGGGCATCTGGACCTTCCCTTCCCCACATCCAAAATGGCCCTGGAAACACCCAGCCCCCTGCCAAGTGAGTATTAGAGACACTGTTCATTGAGACTGAAGAAGTCAGTGTTGGTTACCATTCAATGTCACCCACTGCTCAGATAAGGATGTGTAAAATATTACCTCCACGCCCCTCCTCACCTTCACAGTGTTGTGCTTAAGCACAGGGGTAACTTTACTTCCAGCTTGTAATACGTTTTATTAAAAGAATAATTAATCCTCCGAGCTGTAATATTTATCCTGGTGGCTGTGTCAGTCACATTCTTAAACTGACAGCCAATTAATAAATCCCAATTAAATTATTATACATAATAACACTAAATGAACTTCTTTTTTGGTCTAATTTACTTACAGAAAAAAGATCACGAATGAAACATCGTGTCCTGATATATTCATCAGAGCCATCTCCATCTAATGCAAACATAAAAACATAAATTGGAAAAAACACGCACATGTAGTGATATAAAAATTACAACACAATCAATAATCACCTATTCTGGGTGGAAATACTACTGACCTCTAGCATGTCCATAACTAAATGTTCATACTATTACCACACCTTTAATTTCCACACATGCAATTAAACAAAATGCAAAAAAATTGGACTGTTCAGTTTCATACCATACCACTTCTCATATACCTAAACACCAAATCCTATTATGAAACTGAAAAGGTATCTGCAATCAAGATAAAGTTTCTGTTTTATTCACTGAAGTGAATCAAAAGTAGTTGTGACTGCCGTGCAGTTACTATTGAAGGCAGTAGTTAAAGTTAAAAAGGCATCAATTGAACATTTCTGTGCAGTACAGTGTCACTGCCATTGATAACCACTGTTAACAATACAATTATACGAACATCAAGAGTAGTTAATCACAAGCTGGAGTACACTGTCCAGATTAGCATTTAACTACACTCACCTTTACTGCTCATCTGGTATTTGTTATACTCCGGGAAGTATGAAGCAACGCTTTTGCCACTCTCAATTTTCTCTTTGAGCATATCTTGCTTGTTTAGAAATACAATCACACCAGCATGTCGTAAAAACCTGACAAAACACAGAACACTCCTTTGTGGTATAACTGTAAGTAAAATCGGTGTTTAAACCCACATCTCATGTCAGTCAAATAGGCACTCCATGAATTAAACACAGATTCTTATTCTTATATCACCTAATGGACTGGTTCAACCTGGGCCCTTGTGAACTCTGTATTAACTCTCTGGGTCCCACAAAAGGTGAAAAAGTTATGTGACTGGATGAGCATTTATAGAAGGATTTCACCACGTTAGTGAGTTCAACTGCAAGAGTTTATAAAATCAAATGACATAGATTTGCAAACAAGCATGGTGAGAATGAAAATATATGGAAGGAGCCAGTAATGGACTACAGTATTTGAAAGTACTAATTCTGGATGTGAGATTTGAGGTTTTCATGTAGTAACTTTAAATGCATTCAGGAAAACATACTGCACTGAGATCTGGCAGCATGTGAAGAATTAAAGGTCTGTACAGTTCTCTGAGGCTAGCATTCAAGGGTTAAAGACACACACATGAAAAATATGGCGTCTGGATGATATCCAATTGAAAGACCATCCTAACACATTTGTATCTTCTGTATGGATGTACTACAAGAGTACACATGACTGTGACATATATGGCATCTTCCTAGACTTGTTCTCACCTGCTGTGCCATATATCGTCAAACAGATTCACAGCCTCACGTAACCTGTTGACGCCTGTCTCTTCTCTCAGAGTTTGGTCAAAGTCACTTGAAGCTACTAGGAACAGGATGGCATGGATACCTTCAAACAGCTGGAACACAGACACAACAGGCATTCCACACACACAGTCTTCAATGCAAGCCACAATTAGCCATTTGCCAATCCCAGGACTTCCTTCCCAAGCTCATCTTTAAGATATACAATTAATGTATATCACTTGCATTTGTTGTCATTTGTTTGTTTGTATGGTTGGCAAATATGTGTGAATTCATTAAGTTGTGGCCGATTTAATGACAACGTTGTAAATTCTGTAAGAACTCGTACAAGAGGTCAGTGTGACAGACATGCTAAGCTGTTGCATGCAGTGGGACAATAGTACAGGTGACCCAATTTTCTAATTAGAATTAATTTTGGCTCTTCAGTTATTCATACTGTGACCATTAATAGACAGTCATTTGTACATGTTATGCAACAATGTAAATAAAACTGTTTTAAGAATTAGGGTTTATTAAATTTGATGAAGTTTTGAGAAAGTTGGCCTATTTTAACTGATGGGGGATGGAATGGGTAAATTTTTTGTTGCTTCTGGAGCAGCATTCAGGCTTGCACTGGCCCTACATTTAGATTCATCAACTCCTCCCTAAGAAAACTCACAGTTGTAGTGAAACATATCATGTCTTCTACCAGTATATGTATGGGTCCTTGTTCTAATAAGTGACCTTTAAGTTCTAGAACTATAATTTTATGCAGTGTCATTTTAAATGCACTTTTTTGTGATTCATAATTTCATACAACCACAATTATATCCGTACATATCACACAGATTATACCAAGAATGGGAATAGGCTATTTAAAGCGTCACATAGTTTAACAGTAGTCTTTGAGGGCACTGGACTTGATCTGTCAGGATCACTAATGGAAACAAGAGTGGTCCATTACCGGCAGCCATTTACGTCGCTCACCCCTCTGACCACCAACATCAAACATCCAGAATTCTACAGAGTCCCCATTAGACTTCTTTGGCACTTTCATCTTGAACTCTATCTTCTGAATTCCAGTTGTCCTCTTGCGGCAATGGAGAATGTCCTAGAATACAATAACAACAGCACTTGCTACTGGTGTAAATACACTGTGGTAACACACACTACTTGTAAATTCATTCATATCCTATAAAAACACACATGCCAAGTTAAAATGATTTATCAGTTATCATCACCAAGCCAAACACTTTGCATGGATGCAATGTTCTGTCAGTGAAAAATGAAGTCTTCTGAGATGTTACACTGTGTTAAGTGATAAATGGTTACTGAAATATTGAAAGAAGCACAGTGCCTCCAAAACTTTGGTAACAATTTATCAGTCAACACAGTGTAACACCCCACAAGATGTGAATCTTCGTCAATACCACTGTGAAAACACCAAGCTGTTAATTTATTCACATACCTGATCAGAAGGTCTATACTCTGAATTCCTCACCTCCTTTATTCTGTCCAGGAAACTGAAAGATAACATAGATAGAAACCATCAGTTTGAAAGAGGAAAAAGTAATGAACATAAGTAACAAGCTGGAATAAAGATTTATGTAATTTCTTACATTCAACATAAGAAATGTTAGGAGGCGGTTTCAAATTGTACAACTCAAAATACTCCTACAGTCCACTCCACCCCAATTTCTACCCAGATCAAAACACATGCAACTCTAAGAACACTGAAGACATAAAACCATGAAATCAAAACATGACACAGACATGCATCTCTGTAACTGGATACGGAAATTTACTTTCCTCACAAAAAAGTTTAAAGATCAATATTTAGCACTTTCAATGCAATAAAATACATGGATGTTTTTTTTAGCTACTTCTCTCTGTGGATGAATGGAAGAGACAGATAAAATATCAATGCTTCTCCAATAATATTGTTATTACTCGTATTTTCTGATCTTTCTATACTTCACAACCTTCCTGTGATCATATGTGTTTCAACACACTAGCATCATTTTCAGTCACCTGTGAGCTACAGTCACTAAAGATGATGCTAGTATAAGCATCAAAATGCATATGACCACAGGAAAGTTTTAAACTGTACAGAGGTGGCTGAAAAATCCCGTAAAATGATATGCTTCAAAACCACATGCCGTGCATAGGAAGAAGTATTTTTGTTCTTAGTATCTTTCATCTGACTTAAAATTCAGGAACTGCTAACCAAGACAGACACTTGTAAGTTTTGTAAGTATGGTAAAGTTGTCCCTGTGCAAACCATAGTGAATATGGGCCAATAGAGGTACAACTGTACTTATTCTTTACCTCAGCACTAGAGGGAGATAAGCGGTAAGCTACACTCCCCAGATGCTTTACCCCGTGGAAAGAGCCACCAGTATCCATTCAACAGCACAATGGGTGGGCCCCACAGCCAGTCTGCATGCTTCAAAGAAGAGGAAAATCTCTTGTTGCTGCCAGGAATCAAACTACGATTCCTTGGTAGTCCACCCTGTAGGCTAGTCACTATGCCACTACATAAGTATGCTATCCCATCTTGTCATGAGTACCATTTTGAGTACAATAATAGAAATGGAAGTTACTACTATTTCACAAATACAGACGAATATAGCAAAAAAAAAACTTTTATTTAGTACTGAAATTGGTGGGGGGGGAATATGAAATAAAAGGACCTGTTGCAACCAATACTCACTACTTTGCACTATCAATAAGTTGGAATTCATTGGATCTTCGGTAGCATTCCTTAATACCATCATCATTCCACAGAGTCTGCACATGGTCATAATATTCCTGCAGTTTGGAAAGTAAACACATATTAAAACCATACAAAAAAACATAAATTATCTGCCATAAACAGTATCATCTACCGCATAAGAATTCACTCCTTCTGACAATTCTCCACATACCCCTCTAATTTCAGAATACAATATTAAAGCGCGATTTCATATATAAACTCATTGAATCCGTGAACTTTCTTTCCCACCATCACGTACTGAAAATAGTAAGTCTATATAGTCTATGAGTCTAGAAGTCATATGCCATTGTCAGCACCTTACAGACTTGTATTGAAATTCCACAGTTTGATGAGCAGTGTTTTATATCAGTAAAATAAAGAAGAGGATACATCTAAACTTACTGAGTTCCATTCAAATAACATATGTGTGCACCCATGAAACATCAGGCCGGTGCAAAGTATGGTCCTCAATATTTCACAGCCATATTCACATTCATTTGCACAATTTCTAAAATTCCTACTCTAAATTAACAATACCCAATTTTCATTTATGCATTCTTCTGTCTAAATTTTAATCTTTAATCTCTCTTACTGTGTTATCCCACTCATATTTCACCCTCAAGACATACTTCCCTACAACCCTGCAAATGAAAGGAGACTATAAAACACTAGCTACAGAGTACAAACCAAACAAATGCAGACAACATACGTCAGTCTAGAATGCAAAACTAGTCAAACTTCGGGCAATATAAGGAGAGAATATCTAAAATGCATACTTATCTATTCTGTACTGCATTACTCTTAACCCTACAGGTAAAGGTAAGTCTCCCAATAACATGCCATGCAGGCACACAGAGGCAGCAGAGGTATAGTTCTACTCATTTGTAACCTCAGTGCAAGACAGGAGTTGGTCTGCTTTCTACAGATTAGAGAAATTAGAACAGCTGCTTTAAATAAAATTCTTCTGTGTATCTCAACATTCATAAACAGTACCTTCCATTTTTAAAGCCTCTAGCACACAGCAGATCTCCAAAGTCTCAGACAGAAATCACATTAATCTCAAATATGAAAAGGATTAGGCACTAATGAAGTGCACAGACCCAGAAACAGACAAACAGAAGTATTTCAGAGAAACTCATTCAGATTCAAGGAAAATAAAATACACTACTCACTACAATCTAGAGAGAGCCTTTTAAAGCCCAAATGATTTTGTGAAGGGGCTTAAAAGAACATAATGTACTTGCCTTCAGTCATCTGATGATTCTACGTAACAACACATCAAGTGAACATGAAAACAGGGTAACAACTGAAATAACAGCAGATATTCCTTATTAACTTTCGAAGTGTATGAAAGACCTAGCATTAGGAACAAAGTTTTTGGTTTGCAAAATAATGTGACAATCATAGAAATTAATAAGCTCCTATGTTCACAGCATAAGGATATGATCTATACATGTGCAGTACAGGTATAAATTAGCTAAATAATTACCTAATTCATGGCATTACTTGGTTGGTCAGAAAATGTCCTGCCCATATGGACCTTAATGGTGCATCACTGTGTTCACACTACTAAGTCCTACCATGAGCCATTTTAATTCAGTCCACATCTCACTTAAACCCACACCATTTTTAACAATACTTCCTCTTCTATATACACATGTCCCAAATTATCTATTCTCCAGTGATTTCCCAGTGGGAACTATACGTGCATTCCTTATTTGACTCACAAGCGCTTTCTATGAAAGCAACCCTTTCAATCTGAAAATTCTGAACTTACTTGTGTGTATGATGAAGGTTCTTTTGGTCCCAGATTGCAAATATATGAAGCACTAATCTCACTTTCATCATTGGCAAAAACAACTGGAGGCTTCAGAGCAGACATATTAGTTACCAGGTCATATATTGACTCATGAATGTTCTGACGTATATCCACCACTTTCTCTTGTCGATCACTGTGAACATCCACATACAATACATGAACACTGAAAACCATATAAATGCATGACAAAATTTTGGTGCTTTCATTCATAAATGTTCATCTGTCACACTTTGTGTTTACCAGAAACAAATCTGCTACATTCAATTATATACAGAATATTCTGCATAAGGTGTACCACACTTCAGGGTGTTACCTTATACGTCATTTTGAGTAAAAAAAAAATGCTCTATCAACATATGCCCGATTATCAATTCTTACATCACTATAGGCATTTTAATGTACTTACATGGCCATAACAAAAATGGTAAAATACATTTTTCATCATACTGCACACAAAAAAATAAACCTATGTGTCACATAACACCATGAAAGAAAGATATCCATTAAGTCTTCACCTACTGTACAACATGTGTCCAATACCATAACAAAACAGCAGCAGCAGCAATTAAGCTGTACCTACTGCATGTATGACATCAAAAGAAAATTGTGTGTCAGATAATATCACAAAAGGAAAACATCAATATCTGATTATGTTTCCAAGTTAGTTATGTTACTTTACGTGGTTACATTACAACACAGAAGAAAAAAAATCAATTTTGGTTACACAATATCAGAGACTGTCAGTTTTCAGTTATGTTACAGCAATTACAGTTCAGAATAACCTCTACTACTCTGTACTCACAATTCTGCATGTCTCAGAAGAAAATTTGTTGTATACCTGATATTTCATCATTTCCCCTTACACAGTCAGTGGATTCCACGATTTGCTGCTACAATTCTCTTGTCTGCAATTTTTGCCAGCAGACCATGTACTTCATGTGCCCGCACAACACGCAGTCTACACGGATCAGATCTGGTAACCTCATAACTATGTATACTAACATGACTAACTTGGTAACAGCTAAAAATTGATGTCTTTCTTTTTTGTGGTATTATCTGACAAGTAATTTTCTTTTGACGTACATATGGCAGGGTAAGACTTAATTTGTGCCTTTGTCTTTTGGTGTGATCAGACACATGCTGTCCAGTAGGTTTAGAATTATTGACTATCTTTCTTTTGACAAGTTATCCGACACATAAGTTTATGTTTATGTGTACAGTATGATAAAACATGTGGATTTTGCCATTTTTTGTTACAGTCATGCATGTAAATTAAAATTCTTTTAGTGATGTAACAGTTGATAATCGGGCATATGTTGATATAGCACTTTTTTCTCAAAATGACTTATTTATTTATTTATTTGTTATTTATTTATTTCTAATTATACATTCATAAGATCCGTATAAGGTAAGACACCATTGGGATATAACTAACTAACTAACTAACTCCATGGAGCAGAGGCCCTCTTGAGAAGCTAACAGTTTCTCAGCTAGTCAAGAAATTCCCCGCATTTTATGGAACCCGAAGGTTCATTACCGCATTCACAAGAGCCCGCCACCTGTCCCTATCCTGAGCCAGCTCAATCCAGTTCATGTCCTCCCATCCCACTTCCCGAATATCCATCTTAATATTATCCTCCCATCTACGCCTGGGTCTCCCAAGTGGTCGCCTTCCCTCGGGTCTCCCCACCAAAATCCGGTATGCACCTCTCTCCTCCCCCATACGTGCCACATGCCCCGCCCATCTCAGTCTTCTCGATTTGATTACCCGAATAATATTTGGTGATGAGTACAGGTCATTAAGTTCCTCGTTATGTAGTCTTCTCCACTCCCCTGTCGCCTCGTCCCTCTTAGGCCCAAATATCCTCCTCAGCACCCTATTCTCGAACACCCTCAGTCTTTCTTCCTCCCTCAGTGTGAGAGACCAAGTTTCGCATCCATACAGAACAACAGGTAAAATTATAGTTCTGTATACCCTAATCTTTGTGTTTTTGGATAGCAACCTCGAAGACAAAAGATTCTGCACCGAATGATAGCAAGCATTCCCCGACTTCAATCTGCTCTTAATTTCTTCATGAATGGAGTTTCGATTCGTTAGGGTTGCTCCCAAATATTTGAATTCTTCCACCCTTTCAAAGGATTTATTATCTATATTTATGTTGCGATTGTGTCCTGCATTCTGATTTCGAGACATGACCATGTACTTAGTTTTCTCAGCATTTACTTCTAGACCAATCTCCTTACTAGCAATCATTAAATCTTCTGCATTTTTCTTTATGCTATGTACGCTTCCGCCCAATATATTAACATCATCAGCATAAACCAGAAGCTGATGTGTACCATTCAATTTCAAGCCCTCCTGGTTTGCCTGAACCCTCCTAATGGCATATTCTAAAGCAAAGTTGAAAAGCAATGGCGACAGAGCATCTCCTTGTTTCAAGCCATTCTTAATAGGGAACGTGTTAGACAGATGTTTGCCTACCCGAACTCTGCTATATGTTTCACTTAGGCACATTTTTATTAACCTTACTAGTTTCATGGGGATACCGAACTCAATGAGAATATTATACAAGACCTCCCTCCTAACTGAATCATAGGCTTTCTTGAAGTCTATAAATAGCTGATGCACTGCCTCATTGTATTCCCATTTTTTCTCAAGTATTTGACGAATGCTGAATATATGATCAGTGGTTGACCTGTTACGTCGAAATCCACACTGATGATCCCCAATAATTTCCTCTGCATATGGAGTTAACCTTGACAAAAGGATGTTGGATAGAATTTTGTACGTAGTCGACAAAAGTGATATGCCTCGATAGTTATTGCAATCTGTCTTATCACCCTTCTTATAAATAGGCACAATGACCGACTCCTTCCATTCCTCAGGCAATTCCTCCTTATTCCAAATAGAAATAATAAGTTTATGGATTTCAGACCGAATAATCCTACCCCCTGCTTTAATCAATTCTGCTGGAATCTGATCAATACCTGGTGATTTGTGGCTTTTTAGTTTTCCAATAGCCATCTCAACCTCAAAGGCACTGGGCTCAGGCACTAGTGGCTCTGCTGTGTGTACTTCAATCTGCCTAACATCGTTAACCCCGTGTATATTCAACAGCTGGGAGAAATGATTCCTCCACCTAGTCAAAATACTGTGGGAGTCTGCAACCAGGTCACCCTTCTCATCCTTTACTACATTACTTCTAGGCTGGTACCCCCTCTTAAACTCATTGATACCCCTATACAAGTCTCTTATATTCTTCTTCTTACTGTTTGTTTCAATTTCATTAATTTTAGCTTTCAGATATTCCTTCTTTTTGTGCCTGAAATGTCTACTAGCTTCACGTCTTACGTTGTGCAGATTATCTCCATTATTTTGGTTTGGATTCTGTAACCACTGAATTTTAGCCTGCTTCCTTTTATCTAAAAATTCTGCACATTCTGCATCAAACCATGGTTTATGCTGCTTCCGTTCCTGTAGACCTAGACTCTCTTGAGCCGAGATTTTGATATTCTCTTTAATGTTTTCCCAAGCCCTATTCATGTCCTCACTAACATTTAAGTTTTCCAGAGCTGCAAACCTGTTTGAGATCTTAAGCTGATACTGTTTCCTAGCCTCTAGTTCACTTAGCTTCTTGAGATTAAATCTCTCTACATCAAACTTCTGTGCTGCTTGTTTACTTACTGCCAGTCTTTCCCTAACTTTCGCAACCACCAGATAGTGATCAGTATCACAGTCAGCTCCCCTGAAAGATCGCACATCGAGTATATTGGAATGCCGTCTCCTATCTATCAATATGTGATCGATTTGATTGTGAGTCTTCCCATCAGGAGAGATCCAGGTGTATTTATGAATATTTTGGTGCGGAAACATAGTGCTCTTAACAACTAGATTCTTTGATGTGGCAAAGTTTACTACTCTAACACCATTATCGTTGCTATCCTGATGTAAACTCTCATTCCCAATAGTCGGTTTGAAAATATCCTCTCTCCCCACTTTTGCATTAAAATCTCCTAACAGAATTTTCATATGGTACTTAGGAAAATGATCAAAAACCCCTTCTAATTCCTCATAGAAGCTGTCCTTTGAATCATCACCCTTCTCTTCCGTTGGTGCATGCGCATTCAGAACAATGATATTACACCAGCGGCCTCTCAGCACTATGTATGACATCCTAGCACTAACAAACTCCACTCTCTTGATTGCTGATACCATTCTCTGGTGCACAAAAAAACCTGTTCCCAATTGATGATTTTCCTGCCCTTTGCCATAGAAAAAAGTATACTCCCCGGCTCTTACAGTTCCTTCTTTGTCCCACCTAACCTCCTGTACACCCACTAAATCTAACTTGTACTTAGCTAATTCCCTGGCCACTGTCATAAGTGACCCTGGCCTATACATGCTCCTCACATTCCATGTTCCAAAACTCATATCCTTTTTCTGTAGCTGGGGTCGTACCAAAGAATCGGTCCAGGTCCGAGGCTTTGTAGGCTGTTTCGTAACATCATAATTTTTTACGGTGAGGAGTTGTTAGCACCTCGCCCAACCCCCAAGCTGGAGGACCACCCCTTGTCGGCTGTCCGCGACTGCTTATTCAATGTATTCGCAGCTACCCTCCATACCTGGAGGCCGTTCCTCCATCCGCAACCCGAGGACGCGCCATGCCGTGGTGACAGGGACCCACCTAACATTGGGATATAGAACTTGTAATATGTGCCTTATAGAATGACACCCTGAAGTTTGGGACACCTTATGCAGAACATTTGGCATAGCATTATATTTGCATATCTGACCCCCAACCCAAAAAATTTTTTAATCATTGACAAACTTTCATGTAACTTAGTGCAAACACTGGACCACTAGATACTGGTACACTTCTGTATGATTTAATGTTGTATCATACATATTAAGATCATGACTGTGTGAAATTCTGCGGTGCCATTATTAAGCTTTGCAACAACAGATACACATTTGCAAGATCTGTGGTTCTTAAAGCTGAGCTGCTTAAGAGTAAAGCCTTCTTGAATGGCATGCTGTGTCACTGGGTGAGTATTTCTCAACACTTTGAAGCATCACTGTCCCTTCAAAATGTCTGGAAACATTCCCACAATGATACAGTTCCATATCCCAGAGGCCTTGAATCTTTACATCTCTATCTGCAGCAACTTCATTAATATCACTGCAGTTGAGCTAAAAAAAGTATGTTATACTACTGCCAAAATTATAAATGTAGTTAACTATCCATGCAAAGTGCCCAATATTGCTGTCCAATTTTAACCAAATTTTGAGTTTCTGGAAAGATTTCTGCAAAAGCTCCAGTATCAAATTTCGTGAAAATCCATGTACTGGAGCTGCAGTAATACATAAAAACAGACACACACAGACAAGCATGATGAAGCTAATAGGTGCTTTTTGCCATTTACACAAACATTCCTAAAAACTATTACTGTGAATGCAACAATAAGCCTTTGCTTATTTAACACATCTGAATATAGTAAAGTGAAATGCCCCCTGCTGCACGTCACATACCACAGTGCAGGGGACAAAACAAACCACAATGACTGGTGTGATAGCATCAGACTACTGTACCTTTCTGAAAACCCACTAATATGCAGAATTTTCATTTGCTTTATAATCGTTGTTTTCCCAGATTCCCCAGCTCCTGTAAACAAAGAATGACATTAACAGAAAAATGTCAATTTTTTATTATTATTATTAATCCTAATGCAGAAACACAGTCGACAGTTTGCCATACCCAGCAGTAGCAGCTTGATTGCCTTCATATAATCCTTGTTCCAAGTCTTGAGTTTCTTTTCCAGTTGCTGGTTTACAATCTTCTGCTCTCGTTCCACTGGATCTTTCGAGTCAAAACAACCCATAGTTGGGAGATTTTCCTTCTACGTAACTGCCACAAACATATGTAATACACACCAAAAAATGTTAAGTGTTACTTTCAACCTTTCATATCCCTTAATATAGCACACTGTGTTTCATGACAACCTTATTAAAGTCATGCCTCAGGAAAGCCAACTGAATCTGAAACATGGATTAGTTGTTTCATCTTCCAATGACTACAGCGTTAGGCCCACTATTCCTATACTCATTACCAGGACACAGTGCATCACAGGTGTACATGAATACATTTATGAATAAAACATTCAACATTTCACCAGCACTACAGGTATAATTATGACAAAGCTTCAGTTCTGACTTCTATTTGCCATCACAGAGGTAGGGTGATCACTACCGCCACTTTTATTATTTACATTTTCCGGTATCTCTTTAAATGACATGTGCCAGGGGTTAACCCCATAACTGCTACGTCTTGCTTATCCTGGGACAGTGTACAATGTACTGGGACATCCCACTCTGTCTGTAACTTATAGCATTTTTAAAATGCCTACCATACAGAAGTTAATAAGCCAAAAAATACTCAGTGGGCAAAAGGTTACACAGCCATTTTGGGTATCAGTAAATATTATTATGATAATAAAATAAAGGAACATGAGATGGATGATGAATGTAATACACACAGGAGAGATGATAAGTACAAACTTTTGTCAGCAAATTGGAAGGAATTGAACCACTTCAAAGACCTTGCCACAGATGGGGGTTAATACTAAACTGAATTTTGAAGGAACAGAATGAGGAGGTGTGGACTTGATTCATGTAGCTCAGGATAGGGATCATTGGTAGGCTTCTGTGAACATCATAATGAAGCTTCAGGTTCCATAAAATGCATAGCATTTCATTACTAGATAAAAAACTGTTGGCTTCTCAGAAGTGATTTTCCTCCACAGGAATAATGCGTCCGTTTGGCTACTTCTTGAGATTTCTAATGCCCCTGTCTACTGGACAGAAGACAGCATTAATCTACCTTGGAGATGGGGGAAACAAGTTCCTCCAAAATGCTGTTAAATTTACACCAGACTACATGGCATCACATTCTAGAAGACAGTATTCCTCACAACCCCAACAAAGTTCAGCCATGAATTTCCAGCATTACATTTCATTAAAACCTTTCAGTACTTTATGACATACAGATACGATGTATGGACATGGCCTCCCCATAACACATTCAAAGAACACACAGCCCTTTAAAGACAAAGCATATCTGTTTTATGGACGGACTCAACGCATACCGCGCTGTAAAAACTCTCCACTTCAGTTATACAAAACCAATCCCTTAATGTTTTATAAGGCAAAAATTGCTGTTTGTTCTGAGATCCGTACAGAACACATAAACACAATGTAGGCACTACGCAGAATTTTTTAATGTTAAACCTGGTGGTATGTAAAGTTACCGCTCAGCTTTAAAAGGTTAAGCATGCCTTACCGTCTGCCTATCTCTCAACTCCTAAATCTGTTGCACTTTGACTGATCTCATAAAGACACAATACATTCCAACATAAGTTATGGATATATTTTTTACTCAAAACAGTTGTACACAACATACAAAGTAGGATAAAACAAGCTACATGTTCCAGCATATTAAGCTATCATCAGACCCTTATTAGGAACATTAAAAAGACACTTAACACTGCAATTGGTGCAAGATCTCCACCATGGCATGGAGTTCTTGCACTTATTGCAGTGTTAGTGCCTTTTTAATGCTCCTAATAAGGACCTGATGATAGCTTAATAAGCTAGAACATGTAGCCTGTTCTGTGCTCCTGTGTATGTTGTATGACCGTTTTGAGTGAAAAATATATCTGTACGTGGATAACACAGTGGGGACATGTCATCTCAAATTATAAGTTATGGATCTTAACACAATAGTTACTTTATACATATGGTATGTTCAGGCACTTTGCAGGAATGAATTACAATTCCCAGTTCACCGAAAGTTATGGTACCTGTATGCAACCTTTGTTCTAGAATATTTCTGAAACCTTAAACAGTGTATTTGTGTCCATATACCAGAGGAAACACTGTGATCACTTATTGACTGGCTTACAGAGCAACTGATGACACATCACTCTCTCTCTCTCTCTCCCTCACTCACTCATCATCGTCCAACCACTGAGTTTGTAATACTAATATGCATGTCATGTTGCAAACCTACAGAATTAAAACACATTCTGTTACCTGCAGTTTTAATACAACACTAGTGATTACTACAGTTTGGGTTCCGTGTTGAGTACATCTGTTTCGATTCTGAATACACAACACATCAGTAATGAAGTAAAGCTGATAAGCTTTTAAGTTATAACCATGAACCTGCACAGACATATAACAAATAAATAATATGTTAGCACTACTTGATAACACTGCGTGAACCCTCCCACTGATTCTATCCCCACTCTGTGTGCAATCATCTTACCCAAGTTCAGTTCTTAAAGCACACTAACAAGTATCTTATGTTCACCAAGCAAGAAACACAGGTTCTGGCAAAGAAGTACAACATATGACAACATGTCTTATCTCTCAGGTACATTGGTTTTGCTACATAAGATAGACACATTAACAAGCGGAGATAAGACAAGCTGTCAAGATTACCTAATTCTTACATAGAATAAGTGGTTCAATGCAGAGGGCCATCTGCAACTTACAATGCCTATGTGAATGAATTCAAACCCAAATAAAACAAAAACCTCCATTCAAAGGAATAATAGTAGATTTGTGAGATTTCCCAGCAGTCATTACAGAGACTGCTGTCGCTGGCATGTGACAGGTATCCATATACCGAACTACACAGTCATATCTCAGATGACAGCAACATTAAAAGCATACTTTTTAGGGAAATATTTGTAACTGAGTATTAATGAGTCAGAAGCAAAATCACACAGAAAATCAACTGAGAAAATAGAAAGCACGGTTCAGAAGACTGACAAATTTTTTAAACAGGGTAGAAAGAACAGAACACAGATGATGAAAACGATTACTTCATTAGATGGAAAAGGAAAAATACAGGGTTTTGGTGGGGAAACCAAAACAAACAGATCACTTGGAAAACCCAGGCATAGGTGAGCGAATATTAAAATGGATCATAATGAAACCTGTTGGGATAGCATGTACTGGATTCATCTGGCTCAGAGTAAGAGAAAATGGTGGTCTCTTGTGTAGCCAGCAATGAACACTTCAGTTCCAGAAAATGCAGGGAATTTGACTAGCTGAGGAACTACTAGCTTCTCAAAAATGATTCTGCTCTATGATATTAAATAGTTCATTCAGTTCTAATAACACAGACATTTTACATATTGGACTGCCACAAACCAAACAAAAATTGTTGAACGAAGTTTGGCGTAAACTTTTGATGTTAGAATGCCATAAACATATTTTCAGTAGTTCCAGAGATGAAGCATGTGTTTCTCTCATGCACAATAATAAGAAATCAAACCAGAAATATAAACAGTATTATTTCTTCTTTTTGCTTCAGATCCAACATGTTTTGGTCTATTCACCTACCATCAGGGATCAATTCAATATCTCAAGAAGGTTACAAGATCATTATCTAGTAACAGTTAAAATCCAAATATAAAATAATAATGGTATATAAAATATCAGTATTATATATTTGGATTTTAACAATTACTATGTAATGGTTTTGCAGTCTTCATGACATACTGAACTGATCCCCAGTGATGGCAGAAGAGACTGAAACATGGCAGATCATATGTAAAAAATGACATAATACAGTTTATGTTGTTGGTTTACTTTCTTGTTGTACTTAAACACACGATAAGTATGTCATACAAATGCACAATAATACTGCACATACCACACAGAATGGTGACAATCTGAAGACGTATCTTCACAGATCAATGGCATTACAACTGAAACTGCAACAGTGCTACATGCAAGTGTAGGGTCTCAGTACTGTACTGAAATATTACATCATTATGTTCCTCCTGTACTATAAATTCTCGTGGCAGTAAATTGTATTAGAATTCCAACCAAATCACAGCACTGTTCAATCTAAAAATATTACATACACATGACAAAATTCTCTTATCTTTACTCTCAATTATCAATTGCTATTTTCATAATCAAATAAGTTTCCTGCTGATTAGATAAGCTGTTATTAAACACTACTATATTCATGAACAGTGACACAATTGAAAATTATTATCTATTAATTAATACCATGCCATGAAAATGAATGGGCAAGCACAGATATAACTCTACATATTCTTAACTTTTTAACTGGTACACTCAGTGGTTAGCTTCAAGCTCCGGCCACTTCACCCCCTGGAAACAAGCACCCAATACCTGTCACATAGGAAACTGGATTGGCCCTACAGATAGCCCAGATTTGGTGGCAAAGAGAAAAATTCTTGCCCCTGTCAGGAATCAAACTCCAGTCATCAAGCCACTTACTATACTTACTAAGCTAACCCACAATTAAAATAAATAGTATATTATAAATAACAGCAGTTCACTGAAAGAGCTGCTGAATTATGGTAGGTACTTGGGATGTGTGCATCAGTTACAGGAATCGGAAATATTACACTGAGATTTTCATGGATTTAAAAAACATGCAGAAATACTGTGATTTTGTAACAGACTCTCATATTATAACATCATAATGTCTTTCTCTTTTATTTTTTCTTTCCCTTCCTTCCTTTCTTAATTTTACATTTAGACTGGTATTTTTAACAACATACAAGAGCAAAACTGTAAAATCTACACTTATTACATATTAGGATAATGTTAGGCCCCAACAGACAATGACACAGTTTGAACCTATGGTACAAAACACTGGAGGGTTTCATCATGAAGTAAAATTGATCATGTGCACATACAAAATTTAGGAAAACACAGGAGATAAATGACAGGCAGAATTTCAAACTTAACGCTGCCATCTAACATTGAAAAGTAGGTATCTTTAATATGTTTTAGGCAAATATACGTCTCATTTAATTTTTACAAGATGGATTTAAATGCCAATTGTATCTCTTGACAGCCTGAGTTTTTCTGGCTTAGTGTGGGCATTTAACTTGCAACCAAGAAAACACACAAAGACCAGCATATGGCATGGTAGGCCATTTGCCAGCACATTTTACAGACAAGAAGACTGTCTCATGGGATGATAACTGTTAAATAATAATTTCATGTTAAGTACATTCAGAACATGTGATCCTGTAATAGAAAATTCTTGGTCAGTAGGAATGACATTTTGTACAGTAACAGGCAATCAGACAACATAGCTGTTTGGGTAAAATGTCAGACAAAATGCAGAAAGAACGTGGAAAGAAATTCAGAAGGAGCCCTGACAAGACAAACAGATGGTGTGGCTAGGTTCCAAGAAGACCCATACAAAGGGGAAATTTTGTAGAATGGGAAATAAAACACGAACAGAGAGAACTATCAAAAAAGATTTGTATTAGCAGAAATATGAATTATGAGGTCTATGGGGTATAACACTCTGGACCATAAACAAAATGAAGGAAATATAAAGGAATTACAAATCCCACAAGTTAACTGCATTTTCAGAATATCAAGGAAACTCTGACCATGTTCCAATAAAAATCTTAAAATATCAACTGAAAGGAAAAAAAAAATGAAGGACAATATTTTGTAGTATCCATAACAGGTTTTGGAAGGCCTAGTACAGAAAAAGGTGATGACACTAGTCAATTATTATCTTCACAGATCATACAGTAAGTCAGCCTCGTCTGGGTCAACTTATTCTTAACCTTGACTTATAAATCCGCGTGAGGTGAAGGATGTTATTCCATCATCTACCTTCCCTTCTATAGTTAAAATTAAATATTTGTCATTACTGCTGAAGATCAACATTCTTATCTAGGAGAATACCATGGGCTGCTGCTTTCAGCAATCACTGCTGTCAAGTGCATATGATTTCACACACACAGGTAAGTGCTCTCTGCTTTCTGGTCCTATCTTATTTACATATCATATCATAAATCAAATGTGTCCGTTTCCAATTATTTTACTTGACAGTTCTGGCAACCAAGCAGCCTATTCTCTCTCACACCCTCGAACTGGGGTGTACACAGTAGAAAAAATTTTGAGATTTAACAAAGCTAAAAAATTTTAATTGTGGTCTCCTAGGTTATAATGTTATGGGTTTTTGTATGATTGCTAACATTTCAGAGGCACTTGCTGCCTCCATTTTTATGGTATAAACATATCAAACTGCTGTGTGGATAGGTCATACAGGTAAAGGGGAGAGAGTGGGTCACAGAAAGCAGGACTGGTCATTCAGAGCCAGGGATAGCAAACACAAGACAACAGTCCTGCATGGAATGAGGGAAGATAAGAACTTCAGAAATTTTGGGTAGAATCAATGGTAATGTGTACATTACTCAATGATTCTGCATGAAGTGCAGAGGTTAGCTAAGTCCTAAATGGGATGTGACAATGACTATGTCTGGTGCAATGGAAGGGCTAGTGTGTCTCAGAGTATTACCTCATTATATATTACATATGACTCAGAGAAACCAGTCCAGTCAAATACACCTCAAATAAAAAAACTCAGTAGACCCACTCAGTGGTTCAAGCATGCTCATAAGTTCAAGTGACATACAATTTGAATGTCCACCCATTACTATTTAAGTCTGCTGCTTGATGCCAACTGACTTTTAGCATAAGCTTGTGCTCATATGGAGTCATCTAATCTAAGGCTTGTAAGAAGTAACTATCCATGATGAGCTGGTGGCCTATCAACAGATCTAGTGATAGGATTGCTATACTTATTGCTCACAGAGTGACTGTGTGATTAATAAGTGAGAATATACTTTTGTATCTACACACCAACTAGCATGTTCAGTGTTAAAAAAAATTGATTACTACAATTAAAGCTTCCAAACAAGCTTTTCCATAGTATTTCCTTAGCGTGACTATAACAGTTATGCCCCCCTAATTTGACTGCAAGACCCTTGTCCACAAAATCAGGGTACAACAGACAAAACACACTCATCACTCAAGGTGCTGGTCAAGGCCCCTCACAGTCAAAAATCTGAGTTAACATATCCTTAAATGAGACACTACTGAATAAGTGAAAGCATACAAATCTCAGGAAATGGAAGTTTCTAACATATTGTGTTTTGCAGATGATAAAGTGACACAAGTAAAGAAGATAATTTACAAAAACTAATAAGCTAATACATAACAGCATCCTGAATCACCAAATAAAAAGCCATGGCATTTAGAAGGTAAAATCCAACTACGAGCTTGTGGTCAACAACACAGTACACAAACTGAATGATGTATCACAATCAGTTTTATTTGTCACTTATGAAACTAACCAGTGGTTTCACAAACTGTGTTAAGCAAGTAAAAAACCATCAGTATTCCTCACCAAATAAAACTCTATTTTTATAACATTTCCTATCCACATAATATATCTTCCACTGCACATTTCATTTGATGAGGAAGCAGGTTGAAGACTTAACAAGACAAATTTTACATTGTTTCACAAACACATTCTATGTAATTTTATTATTTGAACACTTTTACTTTTACAAAGCTGGCAACGGAACTTGGAACTTCTCGTGCTAATGTGGAACATTATCAGACCCCTGCAGAACTGTCTTACCACATCCAACATCCATCACATTGCTGAATAGTGAGCAGTAATAATATGTGTGATAGAAATCTTTACAGGCATCCAAAATTCAAGGAGGAATGGGAAGTGTTGGCAGTCATGGTCCAGTGACAAGTATCATTTCAGAAGTGACCATTTCAGCTGCTCTTTTGCAGACTGCAATACCTGAAAATAATAACACTTAATATTAACCACAACTAGAGAATACAACCCTTAGATTTGTTGTTTCTTGGTTTGCAGATACGACATGGCATAAAAAGGGAAATAAATGATTATGGTCAGTGAGAAAAGACATGGTAATCAGTAAATACCACCCATATTAAGGCACTAGGTTGGTATTTTCCCGCAGGGATGAAGCACATCACAAAACCAACCAAACAAACAAACAAACAAACAAACAAAGGCACATATCAACCAGGATACTTGGTTTCCTGAATCTGTGATATAAAAGTGAAGATGTATCCCACTGCACATCATAAAGGCATAGAGGGCATGCAGAGGTACAGCTACACTCACTCTCATGCTCAGCACTAGATGGAGATGAGTGGTCACTTTCACATTGCAGTCTCTTTACCCCCACGAGAAAGAAACCCCGCCACCCACTGAATACAGGCTAGATGGGCCCCAGAGCCAGTCTAGACAACTTGGAAAAGCAAACAATTTATTGCAGTGACATGAATGGAACCTTGAATCATACAGCCCCTAACATAGCCACTATGCCAACTACATTATCCCAGTTCCTTCTGACCCAGATATTGTTTTGTTAAGTAAAGAGCTTTTTACAATTGTGTCTAGAGTTCATCTTCCATCTTTAGGTTCTTAATGTGAACCTTTAAGCTCAGCTCAGTTCCTGTATTTCTATAATGGACACCCTACCCACAAAGCGTCTGCATTTCAGTAACCTTCTGTCAGTGTGTATTTCATAAATCTCAATCTTGCTTCACACAGTCACTCATGAAAGCCAAAACGTTTGAAAGGAAGATCCTGAAAGCCTCCCCTGAAAACCACACCAATTTTTGACAATTCTCCGTTTCATCATCATCATCATCATCATCATCATCATCTTCTTCTTCTTCTTCTTCTTCTTCTTCTTCTTCTTCTTCTCCTCCTCCTTCTCCTCCTCTTCTTTTCCTTTTTCTCCTTCTTCTTCTTTAGTACCAAGGCCTTCAAGCTTGGCCTTGGCTTCCCTCACAACAGACACCCATTCTGTTTTGTCCAAAGCTCTCAATCTCCATTTTCTTACACTCATATTCCTCAGGTCCAATTCAACATCAACCATCCACCTTAATCCAGGTCTTCCTTTTTTTCTCCCTCCTTAAGGCTTGCCTTCCAGCAACTTTTCTATTGTCCTTGTACCATCCATTCTTAAAACATGCCCAAGCTAGTCCAAGTGACATACCCATTTCATCTTAACTATTAAAAAAAATTACGGAGCAGCGATCGAAAACCTAGATGTCTTACTGTGCCTCCCAATAACAATATCTCCACACCTCTGCAAATGCTGGAGAGTGATTCGGTATAACTCTACCCTACCGCAATATTTTTGTGATTCCTACAGGTCACTTAGTACTGCTGTATCGGTCAGATCAGGAGGCAATGGCAGGCCAGATAGGTAACACAGATGAGGGAAACAAAAATACATACAGACGTTTTGTGAGAAAATCTGATGGGAAGTAGTTCCTTTGAAAGGGTAACATAAGAGTAACAGGTTGCAAGAATGTAAGATGGATGGACGTGATAATGCAAATGGCAGGGTCTGGTGTTAATGACAAAAATTAATTGGACCCTATCATAAGAAAGTCAACTGATTTGTCATTTACCACAAATGGTCATAAAACCAAACCAAATTACCTGAAACAGCACTACAAATTATTCATGCAAAACAATTACCAGCAGACATGTAACATTAGGCCCAGTTCAAAAAATGCAGCATCTCTAAAATGAGCATCCACACGCGCGTGCGCGTGCACACACACACACAGGTACACACACCACTTACTAACATGACAGTAGGTACAGTCCATGTTTCTGTTATCAGGCACAGCTAATCCCTTGTTCATTGAACCATTTCCTTCAGTCATAAGTATTTATTTTTGCATTTGCAATGACTGCACATATAAACTAACATCCTCAACATGGAACACATTTGATGCTTCCTCCTCTCTATGCGAAAATGTGCTGACGCCAAAAGGTGAAACTCCGCAGTACAATTTTCAAAGCTTCTGTAGAGATTTCGAAAACATCTTCCTATACGTCCCTTTCAAATTTTCAATTGTGAGTTACTGACAGACACATCCTTGAGAGGTACCATCACTTTAAAGTCACATGCATTCAAATCTAGTTTAACCTTTTAAAGCCTAGCGGTAACTTTACATACGACCAGGTTTAACATTAAAAAATTCTACGCGGTACCCACATTGCGTTTATGTGTTTTGTATGGATCTCAGAACAAACAGCAACTTTTGCCTTATAAAACATTAAGAGATTGGTTTTTATAACCGAAGTGGAGAGTGGTTACAGCGCGGTACGCACTGAGTCCTTATATAAAACAGATACGCTTCGTCTTTAAAGGGTTAATGAATAAAAGATCATTCCATACATTTCCATAATATTTTTGGGACTCTATTTTCTCAAAGCACAGTGCTTGTTCAGGAGCTAATATTCATGAACTAGTCACAGAAATTCCTTGCCTTTTACACATACCAAAATCTCCTCTATCCTCAACAACATACAGTCCGTCAACATCCTCACATTGTTATTTGAAGACCCATCTTCCTTCCATGTATACCTTGGTTCCCAAAGTGGACTTTTCCCATCAGGTTTCCAGACTAAATATTGTGTGTACAATTCTCTTATCTCCCATGCATGCTACATGCTCTTCCCATCTTATTCTCCTTAATTCGTTCACAACAGTCATATTTTGTGAGAAGCATAAATTATAAAGTTGCTCATTATGCGCTCCCCTACATCCTCCTGTTACTTCCACCATCTTAAACCCAAACATTTTCCCTCTATACCAAAACCAAATTAATTCATTCACGAACAAATTTCTTCTGAACAGGGAAGCTCCTTGCAGTACAAGAGCAAGGTACAAAATATCTGCTGCAAACCAGTTACATGTGAATATAACTGTAACAATGTTGGCACACACGATGAGATGCAGCTTAGTGCACCACATCTTGCTAGCAACCACCAAGCTGATGAAGAGGAAATGAGCTGCCATTACACCTATCAGCCATCCAAACAGAAGTAATATGTCCTCTTTTATTTCATACAGCAGACAAAACAGAACAATCATATCTACAGACATTCCACCTGTCCAAAAATATGCATAATTTGATATGCCAGTGTTGCACAAACATGAAACACAATCAAATGATCTACCACCACTCACATCCCTCCCTACACCACAAAATTACAAGAACTGGTTTCCCTTTCAAACCAAAGGCAGAAGTAATTTGAAGAGCTGACAAACTTGTAACTTTTCCAACCAAATAAACATTTGCACACCCACAGTTCAAGACAGAATTCAGCCCACCACCTGAGTTTGAATTTCAGAAGAATACCATTCAGTAATTCTAGAAGATTTAAAAAATTCAAGATGGGATATCATACTTGTGCCACAGTCTGCTCTCCCAGAGGAATGTCATCTGTCCGCAGAGCTACTCTCTGAACGACTGCTGATGAGTCAGCTTCCATTATAATGCTGAAAAAAAAGACACATAAAGTTATTTTGGATTTTTATTAGCAAGACTTGAACAGCAATATTATGGCACAATCCAAAAATCTACCATTCAAAGCCCAGTGCAAATATATGTACTACAAAAAGCACTAGAATTCAAACACACACAGCTATACCCCAGTTAATGTCAGGGGCACGTTCCATAAAAGCAGAACTTTCAACAAAACAATCTTTTCCATGGTAATCAATGTAACAGGTACAGATACATGTTTACTGTCACAAAATAAATAAGAACACACACATGCTTTCAAAAAACAAGCTTCTAGATATTTTACTGACTAGAGGGTGTGATGAAAACTACATCCACAATACAGAAACATGGCCTCTGATACACTATTTGAAATCAGTATACACTGATACCTGTCAATCAGTCAGTGAAGAAACACACACATGATCAAATTAGGAGCTTCCATCTGACTCAATACTCACCCTCCGTCACAAATTTCATCCATGGCAAGCATAACTATGTCCAAGTTTTCTAATACGACCCTCTTTTCAACATTCTTCCGTAAAATCTGACTTACTGCATCATACAAACAGTTGAGTACGCTCATCAGAATCAACTACAACAAAATTATCACACACAAAATTTTATTGAATTCCCAGAAAGGGTTAAAGAATTAAGGCACATGACACACAGATATTCACAAGATCTTCTCCATTAGTCTCCTCTGATCACTTTACAAGAAAGGTAGTAGAGTTCAGGTATCAGAACATCCATGTGACCGTCTCCACAAATAATGTATAAACAAAATGACACACCTTCATAAATCCTGAAATCCACATAACAAACTACTGATCATATATTCTTCATTCTTCAAATACTAAAAATCATAAATGTACCTCTAAATTCTGTGTGAAATACTGTTTCCACATCTACAATTACAAAAAGAGTATTGATGTGACAATTTTTACGGTTATATCTGACAATTCAATGTAGTCAAAATCTGCACTAATGGAAATCTGCAGTGAAATGACTACATGAGCTGTATAATTATTAATTAAACACTGGTTTATGTACCATTACACTCTTATATTTATCATAAAATTTATAACCACATAACCACAATGCAAGCATTACTGCACAACACTGTGAGACATGCCGACAGTGGACAATGGATATTAATACTTGTATAAGACATATAAAGACAAGTGTATCTATGGACAAGCACAATATCCTAAAGCTGAAACAGAATGAAGAAACAACATCAAATGTTTAATTAAAAGGGTACTAGCTGGTATCATTTTAACAAATTCAGTATTTTGAACTTAAAAATTACTTAACTAGAAAACCTGTAAAGACTCTTAACTCATAACAACCCACAAAATACACATTCTGCTGCAAGTATATATAAGAAAATAAAACTGTGGACTATATACTATATGTATGTTACATGAATTCAGTCCATTCTGTATGTAAACTTGCATGCCTCCTGATGACACTTATATAAATAACCAAAACATGTAGAGGTATTAAAACAGGTATTGTTGCATATCATTGTGATTTTGATGGTATATAACTAAACAGAAATTAAAACTGCATTTTGGATTCCATAAAAGTAGAGAATTTCTTGACTAGCTGAGTGACTATCAGCTTCTCAAACATGCTGTCTACAGCACTGAATAGTTAATCTGTTTCTGAATTTGTAATCACCATGGACATGACCTTCAACTCAAACCTCCAAAAAAGTATGATCTGGGCCATCTCACTTTGTTTCACTATGACAGTTGTTGGACCTTCCACATGCTTCACCAGCACAAAAAAGTTCAAGATAAACACCTTCCAAAGTTGAACTTTCCAAATATAATGAAGTATGAAATTTCATGAAATGCTTTTCTCCCTAGGTTTTATTAGGTAGGACATGATCAAACAGGATGAGGAGTGTACTTCTCTGAGACTGTGTTACTACAATGTAACACTTTGTCAGCAAACAGGATGAGTAATTATCAAATACCAAACTTCAGACCAACTGTTATTGTAGTCAGTATATTCACTGCAGTGTAAACTACAAAAAGTTCCCCAAAACACATGAGTTGCTTCTCCATATGTCAGTCCATCTATCATCATGTACTGATTTTAGAACCACTCCAATAGATTTTCATGAAATTTCATACTGGGAAGGTTTATCAAATTTGTAGATACTGTCCAATTCTGGTTACAATTGGACAACTATAACAGGCAGTTTACGTGAAAACCTACATCTGTTCCTGCACACACCACACATGTAACTCACTAAATATTTATTGCACAAAAAAGTTTCAAGCAGAAGCTGTATAGAAAAAGTAAACAAGCACTTTACATCCAACATGACTACTTTCTCAAGTCTTAACATGTTCGCAATACCTGAACAACTGGGAATTCACTAACTCGTGTATCTTAAAAGTGTTCAAATAAAACACAAGGCAGTGGACAGGGTAACAGTACTAATCTCAGGTAACTGCAAGTACTAAAAAACATTACTCTAGTGCACATGTATGCCTACAGCAACTACAGCATAACTACCTCATTTTCATGCGAGCTCCCCATGACATAGAAGAACAAATCCACATTGCTCCTATATACACACGTAAGACCATCAAGCATGATGATTTCTGCATTTGCTCGATGTGTCTTACTGAAAAGATTTTTCTCGAAAGCCTTTTGCTCTTTTGCCGTTGCAAATACATTTTTGTCATAGTACTTGGCTAATATTCTGTTTCCGTCATTATCAAGGATAGCCATACCCTTGACCGTATACAGTGTTGGTTCCTGCACACAATAAGCACATTCAAATAGAATCTGATTAACATGTGGACACATCACACATCTAATACACCACAACTGAATGTAAATACATATCTGTGGAAAAAAGGTATAAGTTTAAGGGACTTCATATCAAATCTTAAACCAATCACTACATGACAGAGACAAATGTCATGCATCACAACTTACAAGCAATAGCCCTTCCATACTTGCAACAAACGAAAGCGCTTTGATACACGTACATAGAACGAAGTCAAATAGATGATGGTTGTTATAGAAGTACAGTCCACAATATAAGTGAAGTTGACAGAATATTACACATGTTATTTAACACATTTTACTAGTTCTGTTAATCTCAACTAGTAGTATCTTTAATGCAACGTGGTACCTACCGGAAGCAAATTTGTGTGTTGGTTACCAACCAACATGGCACCCAACTTAAATGCTGTATGCTGCGGGACCTAGAGATTACAGATCATCTAGTATAGCTACAGGTGACACGTCTTTGAGGTTTGCACAGTCAGAGGCGAGGTCGGCTTTTTACAGCTTTCGCAGCGATGTACTGAAGATTCACACCTCTTGGGATCTTATGGGACACGGTATCTGAGGTTGGGGGTGTTACGGCGTGTCGACTGGTAACTAGAACAGATTCACGGTAGTAAATAATTATTGACGTTAGTTCGAAACGTTGGTTACAATTTGCCAGTTAGAGCTTCGTATGTTATAACATCCAAGGAAAACTTGAATCCTCATGCCTCAAACTCCATCTTAAATGCATTGGAAGGTGAACTACCATCACCACTACCACAGACCATCTAACATGGCGCGTCAGGTATGGCATGTCGTCTGCAGCCACAGATTAATACCTGTAAAAGATCGGAAACTCCGTGGAAATGTGAGACTATACCGCCGTCAGCGGCGTCCTCGTGCGTTACTCTAGCGGGCTCGGCTCGCTGGCGGTGGGAAAGCATGGTAATGACGGTAACATGTGGAGCTGTGTAGCGTGACATCGGAAAAGCAGCCTCCTACTGTGCCATAACCTCTCCTTCACTCCCACCCCAATCACACGGGCACTAAAAAAATAGCGGACGTCGAAACTATTACAAACCAACTAAATACACATATTATGAAATATTTTACATTATATTTTTCTGACAAATTTCTGTGCATGTCAAAACATAACATAAAATAATTAGGTATATTTATTGCCCAACATGTGTATTCAGTTGGTTTGTAATAACGATACAATGCATGGAAAATGCACGATATTAAGATTCAAAATCGTAGTCTTCCAAGTTATGGGACTGTAGATTGACTGGTGGGTACCAAGGTCTCAGTCAGCACATACTGCCACCATCATCTGATTGCCTCTAGAACAGAAGCAGAATGCTCCTCCAAAACATCCATAACCATTTACCAGACTACACAGCGTCCTAATTCAGACCACGTTATGAATCCTCACCACTGTGAGTACCTCCAATCCTGTACCAAAGAATATACACAACACAAGTGAAGCGTGGATGGAAATGTCCCATTCGGAAAACTGAATTACAGGAAGTGCAGTATGTTTTTGAAGATACAATACTGAACACCACATTCTTTTTCCACCAACTGTGTACACTTTTCTCATATTCTGCCTCTCGTAAAAACTGAGGAAATGAGATCTGGAACACTTCCTGTTTACAAACATTATCACCATAAATAAACATTTTCAGGTCAGGACCACATACAATGAATTTCAAAGTTCTACTGAACTGATACCACAAGGAAACCCACACACTCCAAATTACTTACAATGATGAACGTTCTCAAAGTAGAATCAACTCCCTCCATTATACACAACCGTCACCAAATGAAATAAATTAAATACATAGGCCATAACTATGATTACATGAATAAAAAACTCCATTTCCGATGGTGATATTTTCTTCACAGTAAACACGACACTAATACACTAGAGCTGCGGCATTATCCCATGTTACAAAACAGTCAACACACAAAACAACAACACAAATTGTAACACAAAATACAAGTTCAATTTGAAGTCACTGAGGTCCCAGATGACAGTGTGCACACACAATGACCACATGGCCATTCTTCATCACTTGGAATGGCATTTTGTCACTGTTGCCTATGAACAAGTACATGATTTTAAATGGTAATCCACATCCTACTGTTCACACAACAGTTTGTACTATGAGAAACACAACTTATTAACATGAAAACCGTTCATATAAGGTGAAGCTGTCTCCATGTTTCATTAAGCACCACACAGTGAGGGTATAACAAATGAGATCCTGGCCCACTAAAGGCTGTTGCACCACGGAAAAAAAAAAACCCCTATTCCCCCTCACACTCCAACATACACCTAACACACTGTCAATGTTACATTCATCAGCCCACTGATGGAAGCACCTTCATCCCTCAAACTGCTGCACAAGCCAATTAAACATTAAATGTGACGTGCAGGATATTTTAGCAATGTAAGACAGAAAAGCTCAAGTGTAAGTGCTAAGGGTACCCACGTCAGAAAGCTCAGTTAAAAAACATTTCAAACATAAAGATTTATATGTAACCACATAATCTTTATTTACCACTTGGACATAAACCCATATAATGCATTTTTCAATAAATTCAGTGACTAATACAAAATATTAAAATTTTACAAATATTATTTATACATTTACAACCTTTAAAGCTAAAATTGTCCCACTGCTTGGTTAAGCACCATACAAAGAATGTATAGGGGGCAGTCAAGGTGTAGCTCCATGCACTGTTATTAACCTTGGCACTAGATGGAAGAGAGTTGTCAGCTTCGCATCGCAGCCACGCTACCCTTAGTACCCACTGAATAATAGGCTGGGTGCAAACTGGACACTGCGGAGAAGATAAAAAGATCTTACCCCTGCCAGGAATTGAACCATGATTTCTCAGTTATCCAGCTCACAGCCTTGTCGCAGTACCGGTGGAGGAGTTATCTCATACCATCTTCACATAAACCATCCCATTAATGTCTCTGAGCATAGGAGATATCATGGGGGCTTTATCACATGTATGCTGCTAGGAGAAGATGGGCAAGGAAAGGTACACAGGGTGGTACAAAAACAATACATATGCTGTTGTCCCCATCACAACTTCATGCAACCAGCGCAACTGGTACAGAGTAGAAGAATTTCCTATCAAATTTTCAATAGGCTTTATGGATACAAGGCACATTTTCCAGAACACTGTTTTGGATTCAGTAACAAGACGTAAACTTCACATAGTACACTGATTCTGGAAATTTAAGCTACTTGTCCAACAAGACTACGTAACTCTCACGTGGTACCTCTTTCACCTCTAAAGCACACTGTGTAAAAAAAGAATATCAAAAATATGACCAAATGAATAGCTTAGAATTTAACATAAACACAGATACAAATTGCTCAGTATGGTACACATACCAATCAGAAGAACAAATCTTCCTATATTAATTGTTGTTAAACACATCACATTTATTCCAAAACCACAGTGTGAGGGAAGTCTAATGCCATGCCCTGGCAGTTTGCACCAGAAAAGATCATGATGCCACATAGTCTGACAGATAGTTACTACATTGTCCTCCCATGAAGATGGAGGCAGCAGGCTCCTTTGAAGCACTGGTATGTATCTACCAGACTACATGATATCACATCCCAGAAGACCATTATTTAATACTTAATAAGCACAGTGAAAACCTCATACCTCAACTGTAAATATACTCAAATGTGGACACTACAATACAGTTTTCTGTTTTGCTCATTAAGTCAGAAGCAGGGGAAGGAAGATTCAGAATTAATGTGAGCGGTCATTTCATACTGGGAAAAGACGATGCTACTGGAATATAACACAGTTTGTCACCTAAACAATCAATATGATTACAAGCTGTAATGTCAGAACCATGTCAATAACAGAACTGTTACATTTCAATATTGGTAATTTTGAATATCCAGATCTGCAGGGTACATCAAGGTATCCATAGAGGTGAGTGTGGAAACTGACTGGATGAAAACAGTAGTACTTTCTTCTACAGCAAAATGCATACATCAGGCAGTCCTATTTTGACAGTCCAAGGTGCATTATTTTGCGGAAAATACCTGGACCCTCCCAGAGACCTCTGAAAGAAGAAAAGCACCACTTCTATAACTTTCACGCTGCAAGCTGGAGCTTTCAAAAACATAAAAGTTGTGTTATCATTTTCTTCCAAACAAGCAATATTCATCCATCCTGACAATGGTGTCTGCAGAATTCTCTGAAATCCCGATACACTTTTACCAGACCACATGGTATCAGGATGATGGCCTGTTATAGCCTTTACCCAACACACTCTTCAAACTGCAACCTCACACTTCATTTGTAACTTCACAGAACAGAGAAAATCAGAGCAATATGCCAAGATCAATATAGTCAAAGTTCTCTATAGCAGCATGCCCAAACTTCTTTGAATGAATGGGACACAGTGAATTATCAAATGTGCAAACAGGACTGCTTTCCAACTATGCTGGAAGAGTAAACACACACACACAATGTGTAACACAAGGGGTAAAGTACAAGTTCAGTTCCTCATTATGTAATTTTGTCTAGCCTCACATTAATTTCCCTTTCTGAGGTCCAAATATTATCCTCAGTAGTATGTTAAACCCTCACAGCCTTTAGTCCTCTCAAACATTGAATAAATGCATATCACAAAGGTAAGACTTCCAAACAAGATAAAACAGCACCGCAAAAGATTAAAATAAAATACAATTTTACATCATAATAGAGCTTCTAAGTTATGAACATTTCACAAGTATTCCATAGCAGTTAACCAAGAATCTCAGCAATCTACATTAACAAATATCTTTTCTTCATATGGAAATAAATGAGGAGGAGGGGGGGGGGCCACTTCCAATACAAGGTAACAGAAACTACAGGTTAAATACATATGAATACTCAGAGAACAATTGTGTGTTTTTATACGACAGCACTTACCTCAACATCAGATTGAAATACAGCTGTGGCATTACATCCTTTTTCATGTGGAACATCGTACGCCTCTCCACGCCCTGATCAAATGGGAATGTCTCTAGGGGATTGCTATCATAGTCAAACTCTGCCATGATACAGCTTCCATATCCTGTTACCAGAGGGCATGACGTGTAACCATCATAAGTAGCTGTCAAAGTCTTCCCTTCCATTGCAGCTGACAGATTTCTTCGTAGTACGCCCAACTGACCAGCTGAAATTGCAGCACAACCTCTATGAGCTTTGATATATAAGGCAGTAAACTCTGTATACTAAAAACCCCTGTATAATAAATGCAAAATCTGACCATTAGTCAGCCAACTCCATGCACAATAAAATTACAATCTTTGGAGCTTTCTTCATCAACACATGCACTTCTTACATGTCTTACAACTAAATAACTGGACTAAACGTACCAAATGTCTGATTTTATAGATGCAGTCCAACATTTTTGCCATGCCTGGAAACAATGCTATAAATATTTTACAGGAAGCCCTTTCAGTGCTGTTTTGACATTGCTCTGAATTTCATCAAGTGGTCCAAAATGAGTCCCTTTTCAGATCCCTGAATATGGGAACACAAAAACATCAAATGATGGCCAAGCAAGCAACACCAGCATTTACCTTCTGGTGTCACTGGTTTAGTGAAAGTGCTGTGTGAGAATGTATATTTTCACGACACAAAACTTGCTTGTACAAATGACAATCTGATCTTTTTCAGCAAGTAAGTTGCAGTACACACTCCAATTCTTTAAGCCTTCATTCTTCTGCGACACTATGCAGCGCCTGCCAACCTACGCCATGTAACATCCCGGAAGAGTGAAGGCCTAAACTGCATCACAGCAGAAGCTTGAAATCTCACATTCCAATACTTGATGACGGAATGCTTGGTTCAGTTATCTGGAGCAACAAATTCATAACGGGCATCTCCTTTCTTATGTCTAAAGCAGGCCAGCATGGTCCTGACATTTGATTTTGACATTCATAATTTGTTTCATCTCAGAGGCTGGACTTGCATGTTGCAGACAGTGTCGTTTTGTTTCTGAATCACAATCTTAGATCAAGCATCAGTGGCTGTCATTACTCTTCTCCAGGTTTGGTTATTCCCTATGATTTTGGTAAATTTCTTTACTTCCTGTTGTTTCTGATGGTTTGGGAACTTCTATTACCATTCTGACAGACTGATGTTGAGATGTTTCACAAAAACCAATTTTACAGTTTTGAAATAATGACACATGATATGGCACGCCATATTCTACTACCATTAGACAAACTCTGTTGCTACGAGTTATGCATAATGACAGTTGTATTATAATGTTATCTAGGGCACCAAGATGATGATGATGACAAAGATGACAATAAAAATAATCATAATAATAAATAATAATACTGATGTGGGTGTTGCAAAGCAATAACTCAATTATTATAATACCCAGACATGTACTGGAAATATAACAAGAAATAATTAATAATCTTTAAATAATAATTCACATTTTATGACCGTTGCACTTTCAAACTGAACATTGCAATCAAATGATTAGCACACTTTTTTTAATTCTGAAGGTCCCAGACACAAACCTCAGCCTGCAGACTAACCATCCTAACAGTTTTTTGTTGTCTTCCTCAGTTCCTCCAACCTAATCATTTTTCTTTTAGTGGTGAAGGGCCCCGCAGCAGACGCTACGGACGCACTGCAGCCATGAGGCTTATTGTGCAACCCTATGATGAAGATGATGAAGATGATTATTTTTTGTCCTTTTCCTAGTAATGGAGCACCAGTGGAATGAAACTGACAGGGGGAAACCAAAGAACTCGGGGGGAAAACCTGTCCCGGTGCCACTTTGTCCACCACAAATCCCACATGGACTGACCCAGGATTGAACCAGGGCCTCCGCGGTGGGAGGCCGGCGGCTAACTGCCTGAGCCATGGCACGGCCAACCTAATAATTTTAGCAAATGAATGAATTTTCCAGTTTCCATACCCACTGCTGCTGCAGTCTTTGAGGTAGGTAGGGTTGTACAATCTCCAATGCCAAAAATGTTGGAGTACTTCACATGTTGCAGTGTGCCTTTGTGTACATTAAGGAAGCCTGTAGAGTCTGACAGTTCCTTATTTTTGGCTATCACTGGTGTTGGATGTTGTGGAGGACAGACATGCAGCATCTGGTACTGTACATCAAATAAGAGAGAAACATAATTTGACATGTACACCTCAGAGAGAGAAATGGCTTCAGGACAATCACATCTGTCTGCAAGTTGGAACTCATCCCCCCTGTAAGGTGCATCTGCACACCCACAGAGCACCTACTAAAATCAATCTATCTCTAACTGTCTGCATGCACAAAACAATTGCAGAAGCACTAAACAGTATTAAAAAAGTTTGATAGTGGAGGATTTAGGGGAAATGTATCAACCCACTCCAATTTTATTGCAAATCAGAAAGGATAAACAATTTACACGAAGATCTATGTATGTTCCTGCACACATCACAAACTAAATTCATGCGCAACTCACTAAATACACAGAGCTTTTTTATCACTGGGCTGAGCACTGCAGAGCAGGTGGCATCATCAGTCATTATGCAGCAAAATGCCATCCACCCTACAGCAAGGTTGCTTCTGATAGAAATACTTTCCATTATTAACATACTAAAAACAGTGACAAACTAGTAAAAAGGAATGTCTCTCAAAAACCACATACTAAGGACCTGAAACATATTGCTGAAATGTAAAAATGCCACAAGAACTGATAATAATCTGTTTTAGAAGTCATTTACACTGTACCAGTTTTGAAAACTTGAAGAATTATATTACAAATGCTTCTTGAATTATCTGCATATCTGCAGTAGTTGCATAGGAAAAAATAAGTACTATAATATTTTCAGCATAATTGCGGTTTTCATACATGTATCACCTTCACACACCAATGGATAAAATCAGCAACCCCCCCCCCCCCCAACATCACACAATTTTGATAACAGATACTAAAACAAATTTTATAAAAATCAGCCATACTGGTGATAGTCAAGCAATTAGTGATTGTTGACCTGACACAGAATGACTATTTCTAAAACAAATATCTTAATCAGCAACAGAAACTTACCTCCTGAACATATGTTTCATCTGGCTTAGACAAAGATTTAAACACAGCTTCCTTTTTGTCTGGTCTTACTTCTACTAAGTCAACATTCAGATTAACTTTGACTTTCTTCTTCTCAGCAACCTTCCACAGAGAAGTTGCATATTTTGGAGCTTTGAATATAACTGGAAGTGCAGTATTATACAACACTTTTACATTTCGCCTCCCACACTGAAACCAAAGAAAAACATTTTCTGATACAAACACTTTGTTAAAACTTCAGTTACAACGTTATAATTCCAGAATTATAATGTACATAGTCACAATCCAGGCTTCTCCACAATCTAAAATTTGGGTTCACAAAGAAGTACCATTATGATAGAAACACCATCCTTAAACCTACATTACAACACGTGTGCAAAAATTAATAAGTTTGACAGTTATACCTGTTGCAGGTAGTCGGCTGTGATGTAAGCAATCTTCTGGGGAGCACCTGCACACTTAACAGGAGAGTTAGGATATGTGAAGACTGCATTGCCTCCATCCAGACGCTGGATACAACCATATGTTTTTGTAACATACAATGGTGAGTAGTTTGAACATACACCACTCCTATGATCCTTCAACCCTTCTACCAGACCAGGTATCTGAAATAGAAAGATACCACCAAGTAACCCAACACTGTATATCTGTATGTTTCTTCATCTGTCATGATTAAATTACACACATCAATACTAAAAAGTGGAATCCTTCAAAGAATGGTTCCTCCAATTCGAATACCCATGGAGAAAAATTCACAAGTTTCCACCTGATGCTTTTTAAGCCATTACTGATCAGAATTAAGGTTTCAGAATTGGTACCATATAAAATGTGATGCATCAGTGGTCAGAAATATGTCAGCTTTGAAAGAGTGCCACAGGTTCAATGCCCTCCAGATGTGGACATCTGATAAATTCTGCTTGTTCTGTTCTGTTGGTTGGAGAAAGACAACAGACATGTTTGCTTTTACTAGCCTGCTTACAGAAAGCTGAAACTGCAGAATCCTTAAAAACTCACAAGAAACCAATCTTCTAACCTACAACTGTGAAAACCACAGAAAAAATGAAAATACATATTTTCACTCCCAGATTTCTAGACACAAATCTGGAAGCCTCAACCTCCTGGAACCCTAAGGGCCTGTCCAGGTGTGTAATGGGATTGCTTTACCATATTTTCTCTAGCCCCTTCCACAAAATAAACCAGTTTAAGAAACTTTGTTCTCTGACCATGTATTTCAGTTTAATCCATGAGAATTATTTAACAACCAAATATGATTACCGTTATTTTAAAAGTATTAAAGAAACAGGGGTGTCAAAGGTGGTCAAAAACTGTCATTTGCTCAAAAAACTGAGAAAGGTTCTACTTCATAGAATGCAGATGTTCATGGCCTCGCTCACCTTATCAAAATCAAGCTCTATACCAGTAGCAACAACCATGTAATCATACTTCACTGTGTCTCCTTTTTCAGTAATTACTTCATTCTTCTTGGGTTCTATTTCAGTGACCGTGTCCTTCAGCCACAAGGCATCTTTAGGCAGAACATCTTCCATTGGTTTGTAAGACTGGTTTAATTTCTTCATTCCACCACCAATCATTGTGAACATTGCCTGATAATAGTGCCGCTGCAACAGTGGACAGTGGCAGTTTCAGTTTTACTCCTGCAGCCTGTGATTTGCGTCTACAGTTCAACATATTACATCTGGTCAAAACTGCTCAATCTTTCTGCCAAATATCTGAGGAGAAGCTGTCTAGGCACCAGGTTAAAATATGTATGCTATTGCACACAAACAAGCACAAAGATGAATATCATCATCTTCTGTGATGTAGAACAGTGCAGTTTTGGTCTACTTACTGAACTACGCAGCACTGTATCCCAGAATGCCATTAACATAGCTATGCTTCTGTGGCCCCCGGGCACAGCCCAAGAGTCAAGTTAATCAAGTGGTTTATTTTTTAAGGTATCATCAAACTTGTAACTGAGACTATATACTGACAAAAGTAGTGGTATTTAAGAGATAAATTTAGACCCAGTCCCAATGTTCTCTGCAGCACTTCACTGTTAACAGCCCTCATTCTAGAAGTAAAATGTAACTATTTTAAGTAGATAAGCACTTTATTTTGCACACAATCCTTTTATGTATGTCAACTACTATTATACTTCTTTCCATCACATACAAACACAAATGTTTGGTAATGTAAATTATTTTACATCTCTGTGCATAGTTTTTAATTGTGAACACTAAACATGGGTTATTCCAACATATTTTCAATTGTAATACCATACAGAGGTCTTAATATTTACTTTTACAGAATCATATTTACATATGGTGGTAATAATTAGTTCACGCTTGTGAAAATCTTTTCCAGCACAGCTAAACACCAAATAACACAGGAACTTGTGCTTTCAAGTGGAATTCAATAATATCTCAGTTTTCTGCCAAACACCATCCTTTTAACATTCACATATTTACGCAGCCTCTTTTTCTGGGATATGATGTCCCATCACTTCAAGTGTCCAGAGGTCTGAGAGATGTACTGGAAGACTGGACCCTTGAAGATGAAGGCACTATGCTCCTTCAAAATCCCGGAAACTAATTATGTGGTGACACAGTGTCACATTCCAGAAGAACAGAGGCCTCAACGACACTGCAGTGAAAACCTACGTTTTTGTCTCTTTGGTGTTCTGATGTATGATCCTGAGTAACATCATCTATGCAATAACTTACATCAGCTGGATCAATGATGATGACTTTGTTCTTCCCAAGTTTGGTTGCATATTTGGCAGCTATACTACACCCTCCTGCTCCACCACCAACAACCAACAGTTTACAGCTGTAACATTTGCAACCACAAATAAAAAAAGTGATACAACTAGCAAAGTCACTCATTACCTCTATCTCTCCCTGGCACTAAGGAATCAGTAAGTTCAGCCCAATTCATGTCACATCATCACGTTCAAATTCAATAACCACTTTAATGACAGAATTTACCCCCACTCAAAATGTAACTCCATTAAAGTTTTTCTATTGTTGATATTGTTTGAACCACTTGTTTATTTTGAAGAATATTTAAAAACACTGTTCCAACTACACAAGACATATACCACCAAATAAGCCTGTAATGATTCTTCCTAATGATCATGTTTTTACACCGGCAGAGTTAACACACATGCGATACAGACACTACAGCATTAACATTTACATAAACAGGCCTTAATATTAAATCCGTTCCATGTGTTAAGTCCACAATGAAATAGTTCATTAGTAACTTAATGAAAATGGTAATCTGATTATCCTACACAGTACACTGAACAAAGGAACCTAATGGTAGTCAAGTTGCCTGATCTTTGGAATGTACATGGTATGAGTCTTCAAGGTTAACACTACTTCCCTCAGCTCCTTCATGATGGTACCTTCTCTAGTATTTCCCCTTCATTATCACATCACTCTCAAGCATAAGACTAGTTAACTGCAGGTTCTTTTACACATACAATCATGTATAATTTATAGTCATGTATTAGGCACATTAATTTATTTTGTTTTACTGCTTAAGTAATATTCAGATTAATTTACACAATTAAACAACCTTTTAATTAACAAAGTAGGGTGGGGAGAGTTGCAGTATTTTGTAGTTGTGACTAAGCATATCTATGTGTAATTCAGTCTCCTTGAAATAACAAATACCACAACAGCAGAAAAATCTGATAAACTAGCCCCTCTTCCCATACAAAGTTAAAAACATGTCACAAACTGCAACTCCAAATCACAAAGCATTAAAATAAAAATATGTTAGCTGCTGACACCTGACCCACGTTTTTACTGTAAATTCAATATACAGGCCGCCAATCCCTGTGAAATAATACTACACCTTCTGCCTGTATTTGCTACTCACAAATACTAAAAGTACTACCAACAAACACAGACCCTTCAGAACAGAAGCATGCAAATTTTCAATCCAGACAATCTTGACAATGCATGCTGGTTTGTGTCATGTTTAAGATCACTTCTAACAGACAGATAAAAGCCTCCATTTACAGATGCCAGCCACATTAATTAGACACTAAAATACAAGTGCCTGCACGAAGATTTGGTATGTGAAGCAGTTTTATGTGACGCTCTGTCTCACAGATTATATTGGAAGTATTTACAGTACCCCATGAAGGCACATACAGCTTTCACTACTGACACACCTCTAAATCCCTTTCCCCCCCCCCCCCCCCCACAACACACAACACAACACAACACACACACACACACACACACACACACACACACACACACACACACAGATTACCAAATTTGCCTAATTATATACATTCCAAACTGCTTCAGTCATGTTGGAAACCACCCTCATACTTTTTTAAAACACAATGAAGATATTTTACTATTTTCCATCTGAAATTTGTTTTAGAACCCTTTCATGAACTAATGGTATTAGGCTAAATACAACTGCTATAGACACTTGTAACTACCAGAACCAGACGTCCCTTCAGTCTGACTGACGAGACTGATCCTTAATTTAAGAACATCAATGGGCTTTATAGAATTAAATGCATGGTATGGGTGTACTTGTTACAATTAGCACTAAGAACATAAATACAACTAAAAACAAAACCACAACAACATGTGTAAAGACAACCTGTGCTGTTCAAGAGGTTAAGTCCCCATTGCTTGCTCTGCACATATGTAAACAGCAAATGGATTCTGTCACAACTGAGTGAGTAGCTCTTAAATTACACACTCAACTTCTCCCCTGATCCTTTCTTTCAAACCACAGGCACGCAACCTCTTCATGGCAGCGGACCATGCCTGTTACTGTGAGGTGGTTCACAGACCATATATGGAAGAATAACAATAAGAGGTATACCTAACCACCTAAATTATTGTGTAATTTTTTATAGCATATATGTAATTTACAAGTGTGGCCGCACAGCAGATAATAGAACTTGGTGGGCTGCATGCAGCCTGCTGGTTGGAGACACGTTTTAAAAAATTCATGTTACTCATTATGACACAGAATACCACGTGGTTGACGTAGTTGCATAGGTACAAATCTAGCAGAGCCATGTTTGCAGATGAAGATGGCCAGCATTTTGAAATTCTTCTTCTCATCCACTCCAAATATTCCTCATTTGGGCTTCCGCACCTTGACATGGTTATGTGAGGCTCTATAAATTTCACAGCTTATGACAATGTAACATTCTGACTTGTCTACAAAGCCTTTGTTAGTTGTATAATACTGTTTTTCAAATGGAGGATTGAAACGTGGAGTCTGAAATTGTGCCCTTCTCATCTCTAGACATTGGACCACAAAACATTTACCTACAGGGCCATGAAAACTTATGTTTAAAATGTCAACATTAATTACAGGTGTTATACGAAGCACAGAATCAGACATGGCCAAATCTGTGTAAGTCCATTAGTTCTCATTTGGGTATGTGACGAACTGGAATACAGATTGGGTATTTCAAGTAACAAACAAAGCTCACACTGAATTTTACAAACCAAACAGGTACATTTTCACAGCTTACTTTTTATTCCACACTTCTGTCATTAACTGTAAGATATATGCAAAGCTTAAACTCTGCACAATGACCTCCCATACACAACTTGCATGTTTCCAAGATGCAGAAATGAACTCATTTAGTATTATTACATTGAAGTGGTTTTATGCCTTGTTGTTACAGAATACAAGGCAATGAATGTCATCATACTGAACTTTGAATTACAACCTACCTGTGTCTGTCCCTCAGAGTTGTTGATGTTGAAAAACTTCTGCTGCTAAGGATCTTGCAAGGTGACTTCAGGCATGATAATGTCTTCCAGCAACTCATCTTGAACTGTTTAGACTGTTACAAGGAAATGCAGAATGCTTTTACAAGGCCACACTCTCTTACACAAACAATTATACAGGCCATGCAAAAGAACTCTCATTGGCTATTTACTAAATGTTTACTTTCTTGCTTGGAAGTATCTGCATTATACACAGTGTCCCATTAAATTACTCACACTTATATAACATTTTCTTGTTCGGCAAACGTTAGGGAAACAACTGGGGTAACATATACTAAGCATCAATTCCTAAGTACTTCACTCATAACTGGATCTTAAAACACTGCAACCGTAAATTAAAACATGCCAAGCACATGAAACGTAACACGTTTAGAAAGGCCACACCACAAGCAAAATACAACTACCGCTGGTTTAAATATACATACTGTTTCGTATAATAGCTACAACAGCCTCAACAGCAAAATAACACCACTTATTTTGAATGACAGAGGTTTCATTCGCATTTGCTAACTGATAATTTCGTCACACCCTACCACGCCCACCTATACTTCATCCATGACCTCTTCAATGTCCGTCGGCACGGCAACAAGTGCTGCGTCGTGTAAGTAGCATCCAATATAAGATATCACGATGACGTTGCTGGGCATTGCTATCCGCATTAGACGTCCGCCGTGTCAAGTAATGTCGACGTATGTTTGACGCTGAAGTAATGTATGTAGTAAAACAAAATAAAAAGAAAGGAAGCAGTTACTTCAGTTTCTCGACATACCTTGTCCAGACGCGGGCCTCGCGATGTTACTTACTTTGGCCGTCATGTTAATTTTTTGCTGAAGCAAATTTTGTGCAGGGACAAAGAAGTATGATTACTTGCCCGTCTTAAAGTCGTAACCGCATTTATTATGGATCTTGTATACAATATCGCTGCGAAATAGGACGAACTGCGTTACTGTTACGGATAGCCTTGGCTGCTTCGAGGTTTTGTATTATTATTATTGTTGTTGTAGCAATATATTACATTGCATTGTTCATACAACATAATATTAAAATGTTAAAATCTCTACAGGAGTACTATATGTATTAAACTGCAGATGTGGTTATCTATTCAATATAGTCCACTCCCAGCAAAAAATGCAACACTTTGAATGCATACAACACATTTTAATCAACAATGGACAGAAAAAATGTATGCCATTAGCATTGTACAGCACTGTTGTTGTCCTCAGACTTCTGTAGCCTGTATGTAATGCATAATTTCTTAACACTAATTATTTGCTCTAACTGAAAACTATCTGCACCAAACATGGGACAACTTGTGTAGCAAGGTTTTTTGGCACCTGGGGCAAGGTAATCACAATGGCTGCCTATAACATACATTTTGCATTTTAAAAATATCACAATCATTTTTAATGTGCTTTCATTTGGCTCAGTAATTTAAAATTTGTTGAGTGCACAAAATCAAAATATTTCATTTAAAATATTCACTTTGTCACCCAGTGCAGCTGCACCACTCCCCCCACCAGCTAGGCCACTGCATACAATTAAATGTGACAAGAGAAGGCCCAGCAAACATCCACACTTATTATCAGAAAAGCCACTGAAGTAGTCAAAAACCTCAAACTTCAACCGCAATGCCAGCTACAAACCAAGCACACAGTCCTCGTCTCTTTTCCTTCGAATTTTTTAATCACAGTGCCCCTTCCCAGTGAACAGCACCAAGTACCACACCCCCACCCTACAACCACTGTGAGACATGTAATAGGTCATGGAGCCTTCATATTTGATAGCATCACACTTGATATCCTTCCTTCAACTACATCTACATACAGGGCAGCACTTTGCTTCTGTGTCTTAGACTTCTAAAGAGAACCACTGTCCTATTTGCAAGACAGCACAATGCATCCAATGAACCCAGGCCAATTCACTCCATCCCAGTCATTTCAGAGAGGAGTGCTGTTGTTTATATAAATAACACCCTACAAACACATTGGAATATATGACAGTGATAATCTGCCTGAAACTACTTGTACCAGCAGAGGAAGGAATAAAGTAATCTTGGGGACAAAATGACTTCATAATGAGTTAATGGTAAACAGCTTCAAGAATAACAATGAAGTTTGTAAGTCCTTTAAAAGTGAATGAAAATTAAGAAGGGTGAGAGACATGTCTTGTACACTTGGCGTTGTCTTCACTGTCAAAACTGCCTGCTGGATCAGCAAAATGAAACATACTACACAAAAATGGCAGTACTAATTGCAACAGGCAAAGGAAGACAGATTCATTTTTATTTTATGGGTCCTTGTATCTGTCCCACTATCTGTGCGGGTAACCAGAAAGAATCAAGCTATTGCCCCCCTGAATTCACAACCGACACATATCACATAAATTATAATTTACATTTGTTTGTAAGTCACATATATACTGAGCATGTTACTTCATTAGTAATGTACACGTTGTGTGAACCTAAGTCCTTTCACAGATGTTTCCAATACCTACAAATAAGCTGTGACTGTTTCTGCCTCCAGCCTGGTAACTTGCTATTCATAACTACTGTCTCAACTAATCTGTCTGAATAGCTTCTGTGGTTTGTCATTAGATAACCTAAATATAAACCAACAGTTTGTCATATTCATAATTTGTATGACAAACACACAACAGTTGTGACTATATACATCCTTCTGCATACAGCAGTCATCCAAGATGACACACATCTCCAAATCAATCAGTGTAAATACCTTCAAGAACTTGACTGCAGCAACACCTACAATGGGGCATAAGTAAATAAATAAAACCAGAACATTCCACTTTCAACATACCTTTTTATTTTACAAAATGTATCGTTACTGATAAAAACAATTTCCTAATACTTTTGATTGCATCTTTACTTCTGTAAAAATACTTAATTAGGTCAGAGTATGCTGTCATACAGGATACAAAAAGAAAGGTACAAGATCATTCAAACAATCCACTCTGTGGTAACACTGTACTTATAGAAACAATAATGAGCATAAATTTTGGAAATATGTATTAACAAATGTTTTAACCACTCCATGACTGTGATTGTCAGCTACTGTACACATCACCAAATTATACTAGCACATGAGAAATGTATAATACTGTTTCTGTTTACAAGCCAAAGCTTGGCTAAGCTGCTTGCTCATCTACAAACATTACTACATTTGATGTGATGCATTCAGAGGGAAAGAAGAAACAAGGAGATGTAATAATACTCCTTGTACTTGTGCCTTCTTTAAAATACACCACAAAAATGGCAATGATTAAGAGACAGCTAACTCATTAACAGATTATTTTACCAGGAATTTTAGCATCTGCACACTTTGTTTATATTTAGGAAACTTATAAACTCTCTTGAATCACACACTGTATGTCTGAATAGAGAATCTACTCTGGATGTATGAACAGTTAGCAATTCAAATTGCCTGCAGACTTTAGGCAAGTTCAGTTCAGTTTGTTCAAATTTTTAAGTTAATCACAAAATATGAAATTACCTTCTAAATGAATTCATTATGTGAAGCCACAAAATCACACTAAGTATACCCAATTTCCACTACTTCGGAAGTACGCTACTTGTGCGGCATATCTGCAAGGAGAAGTCACAAAGGGAATCACCTTGACAAGTCTGTAAGAACTCAAAAACTTCTTGGTTGGATTTTCAGAATATGTTACACTGTGGATGTTCACAAATATATGTCAGCATGTTCGAACTCTGGTTAAAATAAAAAAAAAACAGCTGTTTTACATGAAGACTTGCACTCACTTCTGTGCACATTTTGGGCATAACTCAATAAACATTTACTGGTGTGGAAAAAAAAGCATCTAATGGAAATAGTAGAGAAATATGAAACACAAACCTTATGTCCAGTACACTTTTTATGCTAAGTCTGATGATTCTTGAGACACCTGAACAAAAGAGGCCATGTGATATGAACAGCAATTAGTAGAGACATTAAAAGTTAAGAGAGTGTAAAAAGGTTATCATAAAACATTGTGATTTAAAATTGGAACACGGATGCTGAAAGTGTAACGATGCGCACGTGTTATGCACTGTAACAGCAATTTCATGCAAAAACTGTCTGCACAACTTTCAAAGTAAGTCTTGGAAGTTACAATACTGGCTGTGCCAAGAACAGGACTCAAAAAGATGGTTTTGAGCACTTCACAATGTACCTCTTCCATTCATGAATATGAAGCTGCATGTCAACTACTCAACATAACCACTACTGTAGTTGCACTAAAAGCAGTATAGTATTTGTTTCTAATTTAATGTTTCACAGAAAGAAAAAGGAGTTAGGAAATGTGCACATTGCTACACACTACTTTTATTTCCAGCTACTGCACAAAGTTTTGTGCCATAGTTGGGAATAAAACTAGTGTGTAGAAGAGAACTGTGCAGAATATGTATAACATTAACCTTTTACAGCCTAGCAGTAACTTTACGTACCACCAGCTTTAGCATTCACAAATTCCACGTTCTGCCCACACAGTGTATTTATGTGTTTTGTGTGGATCTCTGAACAAACAATGATTACTTTCCTATACAACACTAACTGATTGGTTTTTATAACCCAGACGGAGACTGTTTACTGCACAGTACAACTGCGTCCTTATATATAAAACAGACATGCTTCGTCTTACAAGGGTTAAATAAGTAGACATAGATCATTTCTGTTTATCCACATTCCAGGAATGGTGTTACATCATGTTTGACAGGAACTGTGCCGAAGTACAGGCCATGGTTCTGAAAGCAAACTGCACACATGCAGAGAATGGATGCAAATGCATATGAAGTCTTTTGGTAAAGTGGTTATTAAAATTGTCCAAACTATATGAAAACTGAAGTGGGTTCACAGCTTTTCTTACACTTCTCAAACATTAAAGTTCCATAAGATCTGTGCTCTTCTGGGATATTACGCAGTGTTGTGTGGTACTTGTTTACCAGCATTTCGGGACAACATATCGGTCCCATCTTCAAGGGTCAAGAGTCCGAGTAGAAAAGAAAGCCAGCAACCGTACCATAGATTCAACATGGGAAGGTGTGCGGGGTGGTAATCAGTAAGCATGATGATAGCCAGTAGGGTTAACCAGGGTAAGGGAAGGGTGGATGGAGACAATGTTAAGGAATGCACCTCTCCCTTACCCTGGTTCAACCCTACTAGCTGTCATCACACTTACTGATTACCATCCCGCACGCAACTTCCCATGTAGCATCTACGTTATGCTTGCTTTCTTTTCTTCTCGAACTCTTGACGGTCGAAGATGGGACCAATATGCTGTCCTGAAACGTCAGTAAACAATTACCACATGGCGCCGTGTAATGTCCCAGAAGAGCACAGATCTTATCAACATCGTGGCGGAAGCCTGAAATCAAGATTAAAATTCCAGATACAGTAAGGCCCTCTTAAGATATTACTGGAAAAATTCAATGAATTTGGCTGATTAAGTGGGAAAATGTCTTAAAAAGTGTAAGCCTCAGAATCATATTTTTAAATTCCATATTGAAACAAACTTGTCCTTTACTATAATATTATTTCATATAAATTCTGCACTGACTGGTTCATTTTCACCATCAAATCACATTTCAGTCTTACGTTCAGTAATGTTTTTGACACAGTTTTCAAGAAAAGACCAGATTTTTTGTACAGGCACAATTGGTAGATAAACAGCCTGTTCTTGTTGGAACCATTCCAGAAATACTGACGCTATGTGACTATATTCTGCTTTTTTCACTCCATTAAACCCATGCCAAATCATGTTGAAAAATACACATGGATTATGACTTCGTGTGACACTGTGCAAAATACACAGGTGGTAACAGATGGCACTGCAGTCCAAATGTGATCTCATTTCCTGCCACATCTTAAAATATAGTTGGTTATCTGTATCTCAGATCCATGGTGGAAACAACGGCGATGAATCTTTATGAACTGAGAGTGTTACCGTGTCACTGTATGTTGGTGACAAACTGAAAAAATGGGAAATTTTTTAATATTTTCATGCAAAAGCATATTAAATAGGTGAAAAATTTGTTGCATCACGAAATCTTTGTGCTTCATGGGTGGGAATTCCTCTCAAGCAGCAAATGTATTAAAAGGGCACCAAATATGTTAACCACATGAGACAATTCAGTACTAAATTCTTCTGACTTCACAGGCAGGACAGCTTTTTAAGTGGGGACATCTTAATTAGGTTTTGGTGTAATCTTTTCAGCAATTCTCGGGGTGTTATATGCATGCACATAAAAAAACAGACTTTTACAGAAGATCCACAGTGATTCAAATGTGCCTAATAAATGGAAATTCTGAATTTAATATTATCAACATTCCATGCACACTAGAAAGTCTGAAGTTTCTTCAAAGTTCATGGTCATATTTATGACGAAATATGGGTTCATTCACGCTAAAGGATCTCTATGTTCACACGCTTCTGTAATTTACACAACCTTGAAGCTGCCACATCTTGCTACATGTGGTCCTAAAACACTCCTCCCTACTGTGACTGCGTAACATTTCAAAGAACTGGACAATTCACTCCATTCATGTATTATACACTTACATTAAGCAATTCTGGCTTCAGCTTCAATCAGTTTGGTTCATACAGTCGACACAGAAAATATTACAAGATACATACTTTGGGAATAGTTGGTTTGTACCACTGAGACAACAAGACAATAATACTATGTAAATGATGACATTAATAACACGCTATTTTTACAAAATCAAAAAATGTATTCACAAGAATCTTATGCTGTAAAAATGTTGTATCTTTTCCCAGGGTACAAAGAATTTTGTGTACATTCTTGTGATTTAGTGTCAACAGACTACAGAAGGTTTTACCTCTGTTATGCACTAGTATAAAAAAGCCTGCAGGTTAAATCACAGACTTTCAAATATTTCTACATAATGCTTGACAGCATGACCACAAGGTACTGCACTTACACACATCACAGGTCACTGAAGAAGTTTGTTACTCTGCACCAGGCTAATTAAAACATAATCTCATTTGTATGAAACAAAAGATGCTTTCAAAATATTTTAAAGCTAATCTGTAAAAAATATGTCAACTTTTCTCTCTCTCTTGTATAAATAAATACACTATGGTGTATACTATAAAACAGTCTTCATGCCATGAATAAAAGTTCTATCATAAAAAATCAAGACAATTAATTCTCACCTCCTTTGATTACAAGACCCAATTTCAGTGATAATTTCAACATCACTGTCTGCATCACTACTTGTAGCAATGTCTGTTGTTAGCTCATGTCTGATCATATTGTCAATGGACTTCCGCATTACATTTGGGTTAATTTTTATTACATGAGATCCCACTTCCTTGTTACTTACTTCATCCACTTTCCTCTGATTTTGATAATCAGTTTCAGCAGACAGGGCCTGATTTCCATGAATAATTCTCTCAACATCTGTACCTGATGCTGGCAGACATATTTTTGGGACAATGAAGGTCTGCTGATAGTTGGAGTTCTGAATAACAGCCGATATAGACAACTGACCACCTGCCGTTATGATAGGACTTGTGACAAGAACTCCAGATTGCACTGCCACACTAACACCTTGAGAACTCTTGTTCACACCTGTTACTGTCTTCACAGCACTGTTGTTTAAAACTTGATGAGGTGAGGGGAGGAGAAGCGTTTGATGAGTAAGTGGCATTCCTTGATTAGTAGTTAGTTTCCTTTTTGTAGTAAGAATGGGCTCACTAGAGCCTCTTTTATGATTGGTAGATTCATTAAAAAGAATCAGCTGGTTCTGAGGTGCTGTGGGATGCTGCTGGACCAATGGAGCAGGTGTGTTATGTTGTGCTGATGGCAGCAGACAATTTGTATCTGATGTGACTGGAAGTGCAATAATCTGAGGCTGTTCTGGTTGTGCACCAGATGACAGTGGAACGCCAGATCCTAGAAACATATTTGTCTTAACACACAGCATTTTAAGTTGCAGTATTACTACGAAAGAGTACCTGGAATGATGATGATGATCTGCAATTCAAAGTGCTGAGTCAGCAACAGTAATTTGACTTCCAGAGCATATTGTGAAATTTTGAACAACCTTTTGAAATATTACAGGTGATCAAAAAGCACAACAAATTGAATATTCATTATAAAGTGAGTTGCAGTGATCCAGATTTTTGTGCACACTGTGAAAACAATCAAAGTCTCAGGAACTCTGTGTCTAACATAAAGGTAACATATTATTCAGAATGTCCCACAAAATGTCTGTCTTACTGCAGGGGATCATTAAGGGGGTTACTCCAAGTGCAACATGTTATATTAACATGAGACTGATTCTCAACCATTATGGAATTATTGTTACAAAGACAGGAAATTAAATAAAGTTAGTAGCTGAGCAAAACAATTTTATGTTGTTAACTCATCAGCCACATAATTAGGTGTTACGTGTTTCTGCTACTGAAATTCAGTTTAATTAATTTCAATCCCTTAAGTTTTAGATGCACAATACATCTATACAAGAGTCTGGACAGGAAATTGAAAATATTTTGTACTTTGTCTAATATTACCATAAACTTACCATCCCTTTACCAGACACTTCATTCCATCATTAATTCCACCAGACTTACTCAGAAAAAACAAAATTTGATACAATTTTAACTACCTTGCACCATGGCCTGTGTAACAGGACAGTCTTTATGTGCTAGCAGGAGAGTCTTCAGGTCTGCCACTTCCTTTCGCAGTGATGCTACTTCTGACTGAAGCTGCTGATTGGTTGCCAACAACTCCTCTGCCCTCTTCTCCAGTTCCTGAATCCATGTTTTTCGTTTTTCTCGGCACCTCATTGCAGCAGCTCTGTGTGAATTTCAATGTATGAAACATATTTACCAGGATGAGAATTTGCACACACACTATGCAGGAGACTATGGAAAGCTAATATCTCAGACTCCTATTTAGTTCCAAGATTTTAATATGGTGTCTACCCAAATATAAGAGGACTCCGCTTCACAATCTTAAATTGTGAGGGAAATACTTACACAGAATGCACTTCACTTTGTGTGCAATTTTATGATGTCCCCCCCCCCCCCGCCCCCTTAAGACAATATATTTTACCTTCAAGTGTAGAGGTGTCTATAGAATGGAAGGTACAATAAAATGGATCTTTAAAACTCCCTTTGGTACACAAAGATGAGTATTCCAAGGTGCATGATGATGATCGGCTGCCCTGTCTACAGACCTGCACATATGACCCTATGCTGTGAAGCTCAGCCCTGTGTATTCAATTGCTCTCCCAAACACATGTTAAAGAACATACTTTGTAACCCCAACAACACGAGTACATACCTGTTCCTTTCGAGGAATTTTTGTCGTTTCTCATCTGGATCCTCACCACCGCTGGATGATGACGCTCTCCTTGCTGGTGCTACACTCGCAGGACGTGCGGCAGGAGCCTCAGGAGCTGTCTTGCTAACTTCAGAAATCAACACCTGATGGAGAGGTTATTTATTTGTTAATTTATGTGATGATGATACACCAAATTATCAGATTGCAATAGGTTTTGTGCAGTGGAAGAGATATGCAAGGAATCAACTGTAGCCTATCTGTGGAAAATGTCTTTGCATTAAAATTGAGAAGCTAGGCTAAACCATAAATCTGGCCAGACCAGCCAGTTTCCTGGTTGAGATCTGAACAAGGCAGTTCCTGAATAAATTCTTCAGCTCTCTGTTGGGCAGCCAAACTTGGCCAGTCTGGTGGTTATATCACTTTAACCTTCAGCATCTGTGAGAAGTGCATTTTACACTTTCCAGACTATATGGCTAGCAGTCAGATTTTAACTCAGGAGTGACAGTTTATCCTCTGGGAATAAGCGGCTTCAATTCCCCAGGACAATGGAGCTGGTAGCTGGGCTTACACTCAGGGCTAAAAATACTAGTACTGACAAAACGCCACGCTTGGCCAGCTGGCCTGCACTCATGCACACCTGCAATAATGTAATATATGCCTAATAAAGGCACAAATACAATGACGTACAGAGGCGAAAACTGTATACATAACACACATCTGGAGAATAAGTACAGAAGGATGCAGTTAAAAATATGAATAACTGTCATTAATGTGCGTATAATTTGCAAATTGAAAACTGCTACCAAAAATTTATTCACTTTTCTCTTTGGTATAATGCATCACTAGGCCACTATTATTTGCCACATTGACTTGCACACACCCTACCCTTATGTAATTTACACATCGTTATCACTGCAAGTGTAAAATGCATGGACGGATTTGTGTCATGTGCCCAAATTTTACTATTCACTGAATATGGCATATCACAGAGCAACCTGCATTAATTACTCTTTAGTTCTGCAGCGGTTTTACAGTCAACAATTATTTAACCGTGCTGAAAGCTACACACGACTCATGCCAAACAACACCCTATATGCAGTCTCATATGTGCAAAGGTGTACCAATGGCTGGTTCCATAGTTTAGCATTTTCACTGATTTATGGCACTCGTATTAACACTATAAGTCTGTATTACTGGCTTCTAGTCTAACCTTTCACATCATTCCATACTTTACAGTCACAATGTTTGGAATTTCATTATTCCAAATGGTTTTTGCATGAGCTATGCTGTTTTTAGTACAAGAGACCGCGCTTACTTTTGGTGCAGATTCCTTTGCTTGTGATTCCTTGACAGTTGCAGCACTGCGGTTATTGTTTATCAGTGTCTGCTTCAGTCTCTGCAATAAATCATAAATTTTCATAACTGTGCACTGTATACACAACACTTCTATAGTATACAGCAATATATCACACACTCATTTTATGCCTGAACAATAGATGAGACCTCACATGGCATGAGTTCTGTTGGTTCATTACAAATGTGTTGCAATCTCCATGTTTCTAAGTTTATTGCCTACAGCATTGCTGTTCTAATGCCAAGCTTCATTACAACTGCCACTAAAACTGCATTAACGTTAAGAGTGGACTCATTCTTCACATCTGATATTCTGAATATGTACAGGCAACAATCCTTGCTGGTCGTGTCTGATAGTATAAGATATGAACGTTTCATAGCTACAGAGATTAAATTACAAATTAAACATAATTTGTAAGGTTTCATATGCACATACTGATTCGTTGTACCTGAAAGATATTACACATTACGTTAGGTAAACCAAAGTCTTGCAAATATGCCATCAAGACAGGCAAAACATTCATTTGATAGTTTCATTTCTAGTTTTTGTACACTGAAGCAACATTGGTGAAAAAATTCATTCTGTGACACATCACAATTTTTAGGCATGGGGAAAAGAATTCTGAGTCATGTCATGCTTGCCATTCAGATTAATGTTACAACCTCTTCATCCTCTAACATCACAGCCTTGCTGTTTCATTAAGTATAGCAACACTACCAATTTCAACACACCCTGCAGCTCAATTCCCACACCATGTGGCATTCCATCTTCTTCCTCTAAGACAATATGCAGTAAAGCTGTAGGGATCTTAACACAGCTCATTCCTTCAGCGTGCTTTTACCACTTTTCTCTATGGCAATTTACAAAATCTGCTAGTGCTTATATCTGGACTACACTGATGTGCAGAGAGGAGGGGGATAATAACTGGCCATGTGAAACTGACACTTTATTTTTTTCTGCCATGTGTTTCAGAAGTAACCAATGCAACTGCGGTGTTGGCCACAAGAATAACAAGGTTCATATTGTCATTGTTCCTACTACTTCTACTGTTCCTATCATTTGTGAATGCTTTCAATGAAGTCTACTTGCATGTTCTTTTGTTTCTCACGTGGAATGACTATGTTGTCCTTAGATTGTAAAGTGTTTCTCTAGCCTCCATGCCTCCGCTTTACTTCTTCTATATACCTCATAAATGGTCAGATATTGCATTGCTGGCACTTCTCTCACAAAAAGTGAGACATATCATTTGTACATATCTGAAACATGGGGAGATATCATGTTTCCTGTACTTTTCTCATGAGTCAATTGTTTCTTGGGCCTCAGTTTCTGCCTCACAGAGAACACAAGTGTGTTTCCATTACAGAAACTAACTGCATAAACATACACAAATCTTTATGTAGAGCAGGGGTGCACAAATTTTCCAAAAATTTGGAAGCCACCTCAAAGTTCTAGGCATCAGAAGGGTGACGTGAAGCAAGTCTTAAACTGAGGAACCAAAAATATTAGTTGCCACCACACAAAATTTATTGCCACAGCAAGCAGGCACACAGGATTTGTTCACCCCTGATGTAAGGCATCTGTAATTTTTGTCTGATTTTAACCAAACTGAAATAGGTCAATATATTTTAGTAAAAATTAAAAACATGAAATTTGTTCCATGTGGGAAAATGGATGGACAGATACTGCTTATGAAACAGCAACTTGTCATAACCCACGGCTACACAATTTTACAGGAGACAGAAAAAACTTGACCGCTCCTCAACAGACCAACACTTAAGCATGCAATGCTTTTACAAAAATAGAAGGACAAGCAATTTTTTTGTGGACACAACATTTTGACAGAAAGTGTGTTTGTAACTCATCTGTCTAGTACTGTGGGAATCTCAGTTTGATGAATTGTGTGGGTTATGACAAACTGCCATTTCATGAGCGATACAACAAACCTAGTAGTCATTATTTGCTTTGCAGACATGTCTAAACAAGGTAAATTCATAGCAACTCTTAGCATTCAACATCCAATAAAGTAATACTTACAAGCTTGGCAAGTGACAGGCCTGTGGGATGTTTGAGAGGTGCAGATGATGTTTTTGCAGCAGAAATGAGTTTCTTGTTTTTACCTACTGTAGTCACTGGTACTGTTGCCAGAGCCACAGCAGGCCGTGTGGTCGTCAGCAATACTGTTGCACTCTGTGCTGGCACTGGTGGCAGGTCCACCTACAGGAAAAGATACACTGAAATTTCAGCAACACAGAGGAAGTTTATGACTGACTGACTAACTAACACCTTGCAATAGAATCCCTCTTGAGAAGTTCACAACTGTTCAGCTATTCAAGAAATTCCATGCACTTGATGAAACCTGGAAGTTCATTCTCATGTTCATAAAAGACCAGTACTAATCCACATCATGACACAGATGAATCCAGTAAAGACTCATTCATCTTTCTTTAAGATCCACTTTAATATTATCCTCCAATCTAATGCTTACAATTTCCAAGTGGTCTTTTTCATTTATGTTGTCCTACCGAACTCTGTACGCATCTCCCCTTTGCATGTCACATACATGTCCTTCTCATTCTCCTTGATCTGATCACCCCTGCTAATATTTGGCCAAGGAAACTTACATGCACCTATAAAAACCATGAAAATATTCCAAAACCATAAGAAATACATGTACACAGTAGTTTCAAACACAGAAGTGTGGAAAGGAGCACTGCTGTTTCACAAGTACTCTTCACGATACAGTCAAAATGAGCATGTGTTTTGTAAAAAGATAGTGAACAGGACTCTACCACGTGTCTTGTTAAATATACCATTAAAATGAATTTCAAATGACAACCATCAGGAAGATTATAAATTTTATATCATGTGACACATTTCTGTACAGGAAGTTCTGAAAAATATGGCATGTACACTTATGAAGTACAATACTGTCTCCATATAAAGTAAAAGTTTATAAACTAAAATGATGTTTATTCCATAATTTTTGCAGTGAATTTCATCAAAATCCATTAAACAGACGGGGAGATAAAAAATGTGGATAAGAAAATATACCTCTCCTTGCACGTAGTGCAAATGAATGCATAAATATCAGAAGTAAAACAGATTATACAACACTGTGCAGTTATGATAGTTAGGCTCAACAGATGCATAGTACATAGACACCACACAGGTGCTCCTTCTTACTGCATTTCCAAACAACTGCTGCTATTCAGCTATAGAGTGAGGGTGTAATGGAGATCAATAGCCAATGTTGCAAAATATAAGCATGGAAAATTCCTTAGTGTTCTACTACTTGCAGTGTTAGAGCTTTCTTATGCTCACTGCGAACTGCAACTTCATTACATCTGAAAATGCACACCAAAGAGATTTGCTTCTCTTCATAAAAAATGAAACAAATTACATCACTATGTACAAAACTTGATGCAAAATAAGCATTTCATAAATGGCTGTAACAACACACCTGTGACGGCTGTACGAAATTATTTGGTCCTGAAGGGGTAACATTTTCCACTGGTAGGGCAGACAACTGCAAGAGTTTCCCATCAGGCATTCGCAACAGCAACTGTACAGAGCTGCTACCTGCACCCGATGAAGCTGGTGGTAATGTCACTCCTGAAGGTTGTGTACTCAAAGTGCCATCTCCCAGCCCATTTTTAATGCCAGTGTTGGCAGTTCTGGAACAAATGTGGACTATACAAAATTATTCATAGTTAGTGGTTTCCATCCATTTTTACATTTGCGAGCTCTGTAGCTATGGAACTGCCTTCATCCACTCCAGTTCAAGACACTGAAATTAATACGATACCAAACCTTAGTAACTGCAGACACAATGCAAATAAGGTGTCATGTGAAATTGCTTTAATGAAAATTATTTAATCTTTCACATTATATGTCAAACTTAGGCTAGTATTTGGAATATAAAGTTCAGTGCAATGTGGGACTGAGTCCCCCAGATTTAAATCATAAACTGAAAAAGTACAAATTGAACTGAGACTAAAAGTTGTTGATAATGACATACTGGTTGAGACCATTCTTTTTGGTCTTTGTGTAGTCCCAGCCTTGTCACTGTATTTTAAAAGTTACTTTTAGAAATCACTAAAGTGTACAAAATTTATGCTGTACTACTGTCAATACATACAGTATGGCACAGCTGTTCAACAGACATGCAAGTACTGAAGTTCCAGGATGTGATCTGAATCCTCATCTCCAGCCTTTCTTTATTTTTTATCGTGCACTTCCTTTTATTGAATTACATGAATATACAGTCAAACTCGTTTAAGAAGTCCCTGGTTAAGAAAATTTCCCGCCTAAGAAGTCAGGATAAAAAAGCACCAAAATTCTCCCATTTAATTAACATCACATGCTGCCCTTTTAATACATCCCCGCATAAGAAAATCTGCTACCTAAGAAGTAACAAATTTGATGACAAAACAATCTTTTTACCCATTTAATACATTTTCTGGTTCAAATCTTAAAGAATTTCTCCAAGTTTCCATTCGTTCCATTTCCAAAATGCAGCATTCAAATGGCGCAGTCAGTTCATAGAGGTTAATCTCCAAGCTCATTACCCTCATGTTTCACACAGTGGAATGGTGCAACCTCATGGCCGACGCAGGGGTGTCGTATTTCTTCCGCGATGCACGGACTGTAGTCAGTCCCCACTACCCGGTCTCTCATGACAACCGAAAAATTGTATCGGGCGGCCAGAAGCTGATCCTAACTGTTTCATGACCTGCATAAGCCTGTGTTTGGCAACATCTGGCATGTAGCAGCTCACTTGCCACTTCAGCTGCCCAGGACTTGGAGGAAATGAAGGCAGCCAATAACATTTGAAGAAGTTTAGGCACGTGCTAGTCAAAGTGACACGATGTTCCACATTGTTTGGCAGATGGGTTTGATGCAAGATAAGTGAGTTGTCGATTGTGACAACTTGTTTAAACGTAATTTATCAGCAGTAATAAAAAATGTGTCAAGGGGTAGCATGATTGTGAAACATTTGTGGTGACTGTGTGCAGATAAGTTACATCAGCAATTCCAGAAAATAAATTCAAGACACTGCAGAGTTAGTGAAAGTGACTGGAACTACTGACCACCCCTTATGGTCTACCTAAAAGCGAACCTATGGAATCTGAAGATGTATACTGCCACTGTTTTTGAAAAAAGAGCAAGACAACCCATGCTTGAAAAATATTTCAAGGAAAAGTAAACATCTGGAATGAAATGTGAACTTGTGAATGAAAAGTCAGTAACAGTATAGGCAAAGGCGTAAATAAAGCTGTGAATGAAACTTTGTAGACAGAATGGTTAAATTGTCAGATACAAGTGAGAATGTGTTAAGATAGCTGCAAATTATACAAATTCAGCATACTTATGTAATAAGTTCACAAAAAATTTAAAAAATGGAACTTTTCAGTCCTACCCTTTTAAGAAATTTCCCACTTAAGAAGTCAGATTTTCTTGGAATTTTCAAAAACGTCTTAACAGTATTCTACTGTACTTTCATTTCTTAATTCAGGTGTTACTCTCCTCTAATTTTTAGCTATTATGCACTGTGATACTGGCAAGAAAATCAGCCACATCTTGCCTGAAGAGTGGGTACTTCTAGTTCTGAATATGAAGCAGAACAATACTAACTACAGCAGGAAGTATGGTGAAAATAAAAAGTCCCACATTTACCAATTTAAAAACTTCAGGCCATTCAAATCACTCAAATAAGCACTTCATGCTAGATTCTCTTTTAACTTACGTAATTCGTCTGCATGTCTCCTGTTGCTGGGATGTGTCTGCCTCCTGCCGCACAACTTTGGTGCTGCTACCAAACTGCACCAAAACTCTCCTCTCCTCCAATATGTCTCCTGTAATTATTTCTCCATGGCACTCAGAATCTCCTCTTGTGGATGCGGGATGCAACACCTGATCCAGCTCCTGACGTGGACTTGAGGATGTGCTGCCATCACTACATAAACTAATAAAGCAAGGTACAGTCAGAGTGATGATTTAAAGCATTACAAGGGCTCAATAAACCTGTCACAACGCTTACTGTATGATTCCAGTCACTACCTCTGTACAGCCTCCCCGTTAAATGATCCTCACAGGGGCAAAATTTGATATTTGGGTTCAGGAAAAATCCAGAGATCGAACCTCCACACCAACAATTTCTCCAACCTGCAGAAGGTAAAGGCAACACTGTCGCAGTGCACACCATCAAGGAACACGAGACAAGTACAGGGACAGACCCACTCAATCTTACATTAAGCACTTAATGCAGGTGAGTGGTCAGCTTCACTCCCAGGTAAATTGACCTCTGAAGAAAGAACCCCCACTACCCATTCAAAATTCCTCCACTGTGTAGAACAAACAAACAAAACTGCCATTCACTCTCTTCTTTAAGACATCATTCAAAACACAAAGTTACGGCAAGTAAATGCTTTTTACAAATTTCAAACCAAGTAATAAGCACAGTTAGCCACCTTTTTCACATATCATAGTATGATTCACATGGATGACATTCACTGATGGCCTCTGTCGAATTAAAAACAATTTACAGCTGTAATTAATAAGCCCTTTTATTACCACTGACCAGGGAAGCTGCCCTGCTCACAGTGTCCTGTCCCATTAAACATAAGGTACACTTCACACAGATATCATGGATTCTTTCAATATAACTATTTATGTTATGTACTTTATTTCTATACCATGAAAAATGATTGAAACAGAAGGCCTCTGAAACATAATACCACACTTCTTTCAACTCTCATCTTATATTAATGCTGCCAAAATTAGTTGGCTGATTAGCTTTAACATCATACCAATCTAACTATAATGTACCTGGACTTCTTCCTTCCATTTTCACTAATGATTGATGTAGATGAAATGAAAGAGGTAGCCACCGACTTGTACGCTGAACTGCTGTTTGATGTTGAATCTTCTATAATGTGTGGGAATACATGAGGTGTATGCAGTGTGTCATCAGTTCCTGTCGGCTCACTCAATGCATCCACCTGTACATGATCATAAGCTTCTTTACATTCATTATATATGCCACAAGTAGCTCACAAGTATACTTCTGATGGCGCACTCATACACAATAAATAATCCAGTGAGGACATATAAAATTGGACTACAAAGTTCCAAAAGTCAAGAAAATTTATGTATATCTAAGCCAGGCAAACACTCCTACACAGTAAAGACTATGATCTGTTACAAGGTGTGACTTAGTTTCTTGATTCATTTCATGGCGCAGTGTCAACTGTGCTTGTTATGTGCTGCACAGTAAGGAATTACAGGATGCCTGCGATTGAATTGGGATGATGTAAGTGGACAAGGTGGTGGCTTACATGATGTACTATTTTCAGAATTACAAAAGACCTGTCTGAACAGCTGTTCTCCTTATCAAGACACATGACGAGCATTTCATAATGCAAAACAGGAGTGACAATATTGCAGTGTGAAAGATACTGGAAATGTTAAATCACAAATGGGGCACATTTTTACTTATTTTATTTAAAATGCTACATCAAGCACAAAAGTTTCTTTTAGCTGAAAGGAAAAATAACTATGAGAATTACGAGTCACAAAGCAGAGTGACTGTGGCTTCTGACAGCAGAGAGAATGGGAAAGGTTATAACAACTCACAATAAATACAGTCAGCCACATAGCTGACATTCAGTCACACACATCTCAGGCACAAATTTCACAGTGTCTCTGCTAGTCAAAAAACTGGATATGATACAGCAACAAATCAGCACAGCTTCATGCAAGGCACTATTCAATGACATGCAAACAGAAACTGAGAAAAACTGTCATATGTAAATGCTACCCAGGAATTTAATCCAAGAATGTGGCAGGTGTACCTCACTATCATTATTCAATAGGCTTATTTGCTCAGTGTATTCAGGAGTAACTATACCTCATGTAGGGGTCCCACTCCAGTCTTCACAGCTTCAACAGCCTTGCGAAAAGTTTCCTCGAAAGGGTTGACATTTTGCAAATCTTGAAACAAACCAACTTCTTCACAGTTACGGATGAAACGTGTTGGAGTAGGAGTTTGGTCCGCTAGAAAGAAAAATTAAATAAAATAGACACATTACAATTACTTGCTGAATTATGGTGATCCAAAACCTGGAATTCCAACAATCTGATTAGTCTAAGCATCCAAATTCAATTTCCTTATAACCAGTTATCTTACAAACATCAAACTGGTCTTGCTGAGGTACGAGGTGTTTTGGCGAAATTCCAACAATCTGACCAGTCTAAACACCTAAATTCAATTTTCTGATAACCAGTTTTCTTAAAAACATCAAACAAATTGGTCCTGATGAGGTATGAGGTATTTGGAGTTCATAAGAACTATGGAAATGGGGAGTTTAATACTTTAAGTTTATTCATATTTACTGTGCACAAGCTTACAATGATAATAAATACAAGACTGTCTCTCTACACTAGATGACTGTATCAGACTTTCCTTCGCCTGTTTACATTGTTACTTCCAACATGTTTTGGCCTACGCTCAGCCATCATCAGGGAAACCATTCACATACTACATGATACAAACATAAAGCCAGCAGAAATTCCCAGTACAGTCAACCTCAGTTATACTGGCCTCGGTTATAATGGACTCTGGTTATAACGGGCAATTTTTCCATTCCCCAGCCGTTTCCCTATGCTCTATCATTGTAACTACCTCGGCTACACTGGTCTCTTATATATCGGATCTTCGGTCACATCGGATTTCTCTGACATTCCCCAACAGTTGATTTTCCTCGGCTATAACGTTTTTGGCAAAATAATGGCAATTTCACAAAGGTTACAGCGTGTTCAAGCGCAGGGTGCTCACTTGTCAGAGCAACATGACCACTGCAAATGTAATTTTATAGCATTTTGTACCCGGAGACACCGTGGAGACTTGTAAATTTTGCAATTTTTTTTGGCTTTGCTAAGGACAAGGTCAAACCATTAGCGGTTATAATGGATAAGCCAGGGCAGTCTCTACCTGTTTCTGTTATTCACGCAGCAGGGAGAAAGTACTGTAATTGTCATATGTGAGCATCTTTATGGCACTTGGGGTGGAGTGCCCTGTCATGAATCAATTACAGCTTGACTTCGGCGCATTTACTTGTAACATCTTAGGCAGCGATTTTGTAACACTTTTACTTACTGTACGTACACAGAATTATTTTTTCGACAAAGGTCGGGGCAACCAAACAGGTGCGAATATGTAAACAGGTAAAGCTATCCCACTACAGACCTGGACATGCCCAGAGGGTACCAGGAGTAGAGACTCCCAGATTTGAACACAATCGGCACATGAAGGTGGCAAAATTGTCAGCCCTACGCATTGGCCACCTTTACTCCCCAGCAAATATTCCTGGCACTCATTGCTGTTAGAGGCTGAGTACACCCCTGGGCCACAGTGCGGCTGGAAGGATTATGTCAATGAAAAATTCCAATGACACCATCGGGAATTGAACCTGAGGCATTCCGGTTTGTAGCGCAGTGCCTCAACCAACTGCGCCACGCGAATACGTGCAGTATTTAACAATTTTGGAAGACCCTAGTGGCCGCGCGGTGTAAGGCGTGGGTCTTCCACTGTTCGCTTCCTGGGATTGTGAGATCAAATCCCGCTGGGGGCACAGATGTCTTTAACTTGTGAGTGTTGTGTGTTGTTACATAGGGGTCTTTGCGCTGGGCCGATAATTTGTCGAGAATAGTCCTACAAGAATGTGGTGCATCTGAGTGTGATCGTGAAGCCATGGTAATGAGGGGACCTTGGCCCATGCGGGGCTGTTGCGCCATGGGGGGGGGGGGGATAAAAATGTAGAGTGTGTTGTACAATACAGTAGGTGCGTAACGGAGGGGAGCATTCAGGCATCTTTGTGTGTGGTGCTTCCATCTGTTACATCAAGGGTTCACGACTGTAGTAATGTGTGTTTCTGTGTGTGCAAAATGTAGCTGTTCATGTCCATATGCAATAAAACTGAAAACAAGCGTAACTTAAGTGGTATAAATTTAAATGTTATGTTAAAACGTAATTTATCCGAACCTCAGATATAACGGACTTCAATTATAACGAACATTTTAAGGACTCCCCTTGGGATCCGTTATAACCGAGGTTGACTGTATTGTATATGAATGATTCCCTTGATGATGACCATGCACAGGCCAAAAACATAACAGAAATCACAGTGTAAATAAACAAAGGTTTAATACAACTCTCTATGGCACAGGTATGGTGTTTTATTAATTATCACAGGGAGTTTCAACTAATTTTGTTATACCTTCAAGTTTCAGTCCAAACATATAACACCATATATTCAGCTTATTGCACCAACTAAGTGCACATTATTAGTTACATATGACTGATAAACACATAGCTCCGACATACTTCAGTACAAGCGCACCATCCTTAGGGAGCACAAGATGTTAAGTTTAAAACCAACTGCCAGTGACAAGCCAATATTTACATGGTCCCAGAGTCTGTAGCAGGCTCTGTTGTTGATACTGTTTATGTACAAAAGGTACGACTTGTACTCTTATTAAAAACTTATGGTTAAAAAACTATTAAAAATATTTATTACATAATAAATATGATATATACAGGTGAAAATTATTATCACACCCACAAACCAGAAGTTTCCATTACTAGATGCAAAAATAATTTTAAACTGTATAAATCATTTATTATGTAAGAAATATTTTTAATTGTATTTTAACTATACGTTCTTCATAACAGTACAAGTTGTACCTTTTATACACAAATGATACAAAAAATGGAGCCACTACAGACTCTGGAACCATGTAAATAGTGGCTTGTTGCTGGCAGTTGGTTTTAAGCCTGGCATATTGTGCTCCCTAAGCATGGTGCACTTGTACTGAAACATGTTGGAGCTACATATTTAACTCTCATGTGTAACTAATAATATGTATTTAGTTGGTACAATAAACTGAATACATTGATCTAAAAATGCATGGAATGGACAACTTTAAAATAAACTATAACACCATATTCATATTAAGCACAGCTATAACAAATGACTAGAGGAACTAACACCAACAACAAACAGGATTGACTTAACCTTCAGCATATGGCCTTTTAAATCCCAGGCTTCTGCTGCAGCTGGACCACTGTTCAATTGTGATGCCCAGTGTGGGACAATGTTTTCCCTTCTGGATGAAGTGGGACAGTGTTGTCCCATTCGTCCATTAAAGGTTAACGGACAAACTCATTATTTCTATGCCTACCACAGATGCACGAACTATGTCAAGAGCCGTCATTAAACACAAATCAATATGAACTCACCTACAAACACATTAGCCTTCTGCCCATTTCCCAGGTTCAAAACCATGTCATGTTTCTTCTTATGTACCGTGAGGTGGTCTTCATTTGTAAACCGCTAGACAAAAAAATAATCAAGAGAAAACTAGTACTACAAAATTTGTAATATTGAAAAGAGATGAATTTGTGAATAAAATGAAAATATGCATATTTTGTGGTCCAATATTTTTGTGATAATGAATAATAATTTATATGGTCTCCTACAGCAACTTTCCTCCTCAAATAAAAGCAAAAAATGGATCTTCAGGAGTGTAGCAGGAGTTCTTATAAATCCATGTCCTTGCTGTTAAGCTACAGTGATTGTTCCTAAGTTAGTTTTACATTTATTAAGCAACTAAAAATGTTCAGATGCAAAGACTTACCATTTATTATTTCTACTGATTTAGCACACAAATTACTATAGTTGCACATTATATACCAGCACCATTGTTCTGGGGTAACAAGATTAAAAATGCTGGAAATTGCCGCACAAAAAGAATGTTTCTGATGTAGATTAAGGTGTCATGTGTGGAAATTTAAAGTGTTTTGGTTCCTCTAAGCTGCTTTTGTAACAGACTAAAATACATAATAATTATCAATTGCAGAGTAACATTTTAAAAGGTATGTTAAGGAAGACCAACTTTATCTGTGGTACACAACTTAGAAGTGCCTTGAATATCCCCTAGAACCATGTCTCCCTGCAGACCACTTGTTGTGGGTGGTCTACACAAATCTTATATAATGTGTTTCTCTGGCTTGCATCTTCCACTCTCTTCTTCAAAATTTCAACCAACACAAGTTCACAGTAAAGGTGTATTGTATTGTAGTGTCTTTATTATATATCTGTATTGTTACATTATATATTAAGTTATAGAACACAGGTTATAAACCCCCCCCCAAAAAAGTAGATAATCAAATGCATACAGGACAACCAAAGGACTGAAGACTAACAGAATTAGAACGATTATGCAAAGCATATATCCCCATAATGCTAATCTCACTGCAATCCAATCAAGGTATACCAGTTTAAATAAAATCAGCGCACTGTTGCAATATGTTTTAAGGCACAGGTATGCTGCATTCAACAGAAATGTGGTTTGAAACATGTCACTCCAATTAAATGGTTAGTAATGTTTCATATTTGGGAAGCCCTGGGATAAAATAATGGTCAGCTGGCCAGCTGTCCTTACTGATGTTTTGTGGATTTTCTCAGTCCCTCCAGGCTACTGCTTGCAGAGTACCTTAAAATAAGAATACTGCCTTCTTGGATGTGAAGCGGTGTACCATGTTAGAAATTTAAGATGTTTTGGAGGAACCTGTTGCCGTCATATTTACAAAAGGCACTAAGCAGCATACTCATCTAAAACAACTACAAATTTCTACCGTACTACATGATGGCATACTTCAAAAGAAGGTATTCTTCAAAGTCACTGTCATGAGAATCTGAAATTTTACATACTTCAAAACAAGCAATGACCGATTCCTCTCACATTCCTACCACACCATCGTTCGTAACTCATCCAATCATTAGACATTACACAACATTGGCAATTGAAAAACGGTTGTCACATAAAGCACAATCAACCATGGCAAGTGCGAAACATGTGTACTATACGTATTCTTTCCTTTCTTCAATAGCGAATATGTGTTAGTACTAAGCAGTGCACATTGCAGAAGGTAATTCATGGAAACGAATTACTCACCATATTGCATCCAGCAAAGGAACATGCAAATGGCTTATCATCTGCTTCCATGGCTGTCAATTCTCATATGAAAGACCTGCTTTCAATTCACGAAACTAGCTGAAACAAAATTAAATTTGTGAAATTAAATTCTGTCAGTCAAGGCCGCTGATTAACCTTGCGCTACTGTCTAGTTCAATGACAGGAAATACGTTCTGTTGGTTATGTCAAACCAGCAGCTTACCAGTGCGCAATATACTTCACATAAGAAATACGTAGTTAACCAAGTACAACTTGCGGACATAATATACAATGCTACATGCTCATTTAAATTAAAATAGATGTCCATTTGCAATACTCGCCGAGCACATGCACTTGTTAACAAATAGGACCGACAACCTGCTCCCTGGAGTCAAACCGACGAATTATTTCGGCCTCCGCCATTTTCTAACCGCCTTTTTCAAAATGACTGCAGAGGCAATTTCTACTAGATTCAAGGGCACGCCCCGGGGGGGGGGGGGGGGGGGGGTGCTCCAACTGAAATTCAATAAACACAGATTTTGTATATATTATGATATCAAAAAATTTTACATAATTTTCTCTTCATTTGAAATCAGCCGTTGAAATCAGCTGATGACTAGTACAAGAGAATTTTGAAAAATAAATTAATAAAATTAAAAAACAAGAAGCTACGACACTGTGATTGAGCTTTGGAGTAGTTATATTCGTATGTATATAAATGCAATAAATGCAGTTGCAGAGAGTGTTATGTTGTACTTACAATATCGTTTTTATAATATAATTTTTAAAATCAAAGGTATATTATATATAGCCCCAGGGTCAGCCCCCCTCCCCAAGGAAAAATTATGGGTACTCCTGCACAATGGGTATCAAGGATCTTTCACGAGGGTAAGGCGGCTGGGGAGTAGCATTAACCACCCACCTCCTTCTAGTGCCGAGGTTAAGAACGAGTACAGCTATACTTCTACTAACCCTCTATGCCTTCATGGCATGTTATAGACAGAACTGTACCTGCGTTTCGAAAACTTCCTGTAGGTAGCGGTGGAAGCAATGACAATCCTTGCCACAGTGGCCAAGTTGGAGGTCGAAGCGAGACGTAAGAGAGGATACGCTGGTACTCCAGCACTTATTGTTGCCGATCGTAATTTGGATATAAACTTTGCATGATAACAAAGAATGCTCCATATTTTGATCTAACCTCCAGGAAAATATGTCTTCTTTCAACCAGACTGTAAAAGTGGAGAGAGGAGAGAGATGACGTAGTGGACAAATACCTTGCGGGGTAAAATATGAAACTACTAAATGTTAAAGCAGTTAGCACATACAGTGAACATTATAAGGAAGACGTTTAAATACGACCACCCATCGCTTGCACTTTTCTCGTCTCCCTTCGTGATGCAGCTGCAAGAGGCAACAACCTAACAAACGCAAAGCAGTTGTGCGTATGAACTGAAAAGTTTCTAGTGACTTAATTATACTATTTAACCTACATAGGTTGCATAACATCAATTGAGTTGGGAAAATCAACAATCAGTTATGAGTAGGTGTAGATCCGGATGAAGGATGTAGTGAATTATTTCAGTGCGATATATATCGCACTGAAATATGTTTTGCTCGAGCGGTAATGCTTCTAAGTAGCATTCGCCAGGTCTCCGTTTCAAATTTAGGATTGATCGTCTGCTATTATTAATGAGGATTTCCGACTTTACGCAGTGCCTCCAGACAAATCACGGTGGAGTAACACAAGCAGGGCCAAAGCCACTTTTTGCACGTCCTTTCCAATTCGTTGTTTATTGTCTTTCAATTGGAAACCATATAATCTGATATATTGACAAAATAAACAGTAAATAAAATTAATGCTGTAGTCAGATGATTGTCTTCAAAATTTTGACTCAGTGTAGATTCCCAGGTTCGTGAACTGACGCAGATATTTCGGAGTTACGTCCTGCTTTTCTTTTAATTGTTGACGGAGTTGAGTTCAGGTAGAGGCTAAAGTAAACAGAGAAAGGAAGTTGAACAAGCCCAGTAGACTATAATTTGAAAAAACAGACATTACGAAAGCCTGAAAATGTAACTACCAACTTACTTCAATTTGCTATTCCTTCGTTCTCCGGAGTAGACCAAGCAAACCAGCTATACGTTTGTCAGGAAAGCCAGGACGTGACATGTTAATCTTAGTAGCCTAACTAAAAAGGCCTATTGGTCCACAGCGTCACCGATCTACCGACCTACACCTTCTGTAGGGCATAAATAATTGTGTCAAAACAAGGCACCGTGTACTGTGAATTCCTAACGAAGCAAAAGGAAAAGGAGCGTAGAAGAAAGTAAGAAAGAGATAAAGTTATAAATAAACAAAGGAAGAATGTACAGAGTAAAAAAAAATAAGTGAAGGCAAGTTTGTACCTAAGCACGCCACGAAGACCTTGTTGGGAGTGGGGTATAGCTCCACTCATTCTTAACCTTCGCAGGATATGGAAGCGACTGGTCAGCTTTAGACCTCGACCACTTTACTCCCAGGAAAAGCGCCTCCTATCCTGCCGGATAGGAGGCAGGGTGGGACCCAGAGTCGCTCTGGACCCTTCAGAGAAAATAAAAACTCTTGCCTGTGCCTAGAATCGAGCCACGGGTCTCCGACTGCCCAGCCCATAGCGTAGCCACTGCAGAAAAAAACTGAGACATGAAATAATATAGAACTATGAAGCAAATAAAGAAATAAGGGTTTAAAAGTAGACAAATGTGGTCATTAGGCTCTACGGTTTCCGCCCCTTTGCCTCAAAACGTACAAAACATCCGGCAGTGAAAAGTTGTGACATTTTCTATATACTTTACAAAAAAATATGGTAACATTAGAACATGTAACATTGACGTAACGGCACCAGTTCTTCAAATAACCGTAGTGCGTACTGGCGCCGGCGCAATAAGACCTTTCGGTAACTGCCATGTTGTGCAGTGCTGCAGATGTGGCAGGCGTAGCGACGAGCATTCGAACCAGGCATAGCTTCCAGAGATCAATAAGAGCACTACTGAAGGACAGCAGGCCTGCCTGTTAATTGATTGTATTTTCGTGCATTTCATAGTCTCATGTGTTGTGTATTGTAACGAAACATAGCGTTTTTGGATTCGCTCTGGTATTTTATAACATTTAAGGCGATGAACAATCGTGCATGTTTAGAATGAGAGCTATCCGTCGAAATTCTTTTTGAATCCTATATAAAATTGTTTTCTTTTCGAAGCATAAATGCATAAAATAAATAAACGTTCGTCGAATTGCGTGTGTATCGGTTTACGTTTGTTTATGTTAACGTAATTTGAGAGTACATAAATAATTTGAACATTTCTTTGCCTTCCTGTGAGGTAAGATTTAATAATGTAGTCACCACGCATTTTCTATAAACATTTTCATTTACATAAGCTTAAAATTCATTCCATTAAAAGACTGAAATTAATTCTTCATATTGTGGTTTTTGCCGTTTTGAGTAAGGGAATTTTTCTACAGTTTATATGCCTTGTTTATGTTAAAATAAATATTTTATACAATTAATATTTATATAAACTTTAGTTACCCTAAAATTTCGATGAAGTTCTCTTTTCTTGGAAAATATGAATTGCTGTAGTCGTTACATTACCACTTTCATCAGAAAGCGTAATTAAGTACTCAAGGCCCGCTGATGCACAAGTGTTCTACTGCTTGAATCCTCCAGCACAACAAACGGCCATCAACTGAAAGGTAAGATGAATTTAATATGTTCCATGTCCGCGCACTATGTTATGTCACTGTGACAGACAGACGTACCGCCTAGAGTGATTTTGTGACTGCTGTTGGATACAGACTTAGTGCTTCTACTTTCATCAAGTAACTTAATGGAATTTCAATGGTCTCGGAGGAAGGATGTGCGTTATTCAGCTTAGCCTGACACCCCCTTCTCCATAAAATTGTACGAGCACCTCGTGGAGATGGGCAGCTGTAAACAACAAGAACAACAATAAAGTGAGAATATATAGACATCACAATTTTTGACACGCCGCTTCCTGCCTAGAGTAGTTTCAAGCATGTTCGATCTAAAGTTTCATCTTTTTAATATTCTCCATATATCTGCCTCGTTTATAATTAAGTGCAAAGTCTGTGAGTCGATACTGTTCATCCTCTTTAAACGGAATCAACGTTTCCACTTCTACATACTTTATTTTATTTATTGGACATACACCTATTGCGATATCAACTGATGTAGCATTTATGTCAACAGCGCCTAATGTCGCCTATACGATTTTTTATCATTCAAAAGTAATAAATTTAAAGTAAGTCTCGAGTTAGCGGGACGGTCGTGCGGCTGTACAAGCCCTGATGTACAGACATCGACATGTACACAAACAAACAAACAAACAAACACACACACACACACACACAAAACTGGCTCAGGAAGTAGGCTATTATTACTCGCTCGCCACTGTAATGCAAAGGTGACGTACAAACGTACACGGCGCCTTTTACCTCTTTGTCCATTTTGTCATCCTTGGCTCGTAATGACACAATTCCGACTCCAGTAACCTAGTGGTGAATACAATTTTGTTCATTCTAAATGTATGTTGGAAAACACTTCATTAGCAATAGGTATATCAAGCCTTGGATTTCAGTTGGGGAAGAAAGAATGCCGTACCAGGCATGATAGAAACAGGACCGCGTAGTTGCTAGCAGAAGTATAGAAACTGAGAGGGATTAGAAAAAAATGGACAAAAAAACCTGCCTTCTATGATTTAGACAAAGAGGATGTCAAACCCATGTTGTTGTGTTTTTCAGAAACTATAAAATGAAGAATGGGATTTATAAGTCAAAAGTGGTTGAATATGAAGGAGGAGGTAGGTTAGAGGAAATTATTAAGATTTGTTAATACAACATTTGTCATAGATCTAGGCAGATACTTAGACGAAGTTAAATAGAAGTGATTAAATAAATTTAAATATATGTCAGCAATGTATATATGTATGTCAGTATGTAATAGAGAAGGGGCTACCACACTGACAAACCAAATTTATTCGGATGATAATCGCAAGGAGACAAGGACTGTACTCGTTAAAAATTCATAATATGAACTGCTCTGCGTACACACGCATGCACATGTGAATCTTATAACATATCACACACATGTACACGTTATATACAAACATAACAGATTACATATGTTATATTTAAATACTGCATACACACACGGTTTCTGTATGCATAGCACATGCACATGCACATATATAGATATCCATATTCATATGAGTCCTATACACATAGCACATGCACATCGACATATGTAAACATGCATTCACATACCGGTCTTATACATAGCACGTACACACCTACACACATATATATACACGCATACAACTACGGGCCCTATATACCTAGCACATACACATCCACATATTTATACATGCATACACATATGGGTCCTATATACACAGCACCTATAACTACATATCTACACATAGGCGCACACATATTGATAAATACAGTGAATGTAAATAGTGTTACAGTGTTTAAGGTAATACAGATTTAACGAGTGTGTGGACAGTGACAGGAGTATGTACCAAAAGGTTCAGCACGTCTCTTGTAACTGATGGAGGTCGAAATGGCGCGAAATGTTTAAGGTCTCTTTAAAACGTTTTAATGCATGTTGTTTAGTATTACTTAAAACAAAAGGGCAGATTTTATGCCAATAGATTGATTAAATTTTGGCTAATGTAATAAAGCCTTACTAGTAATTAGAAAGAACAATAATATTAAGAAAACATTTTAACAACATGTATTAGCAAAAACATGTAGGTCAGACTAGCACTGATAGGCACTGAGGATGATGCTAATTTAAGCATAGAAATGCATGTGTCTGGCAGTGAGTGACATAACATGTAGAGAGGCAGCTGGACATTTAAATAAATTAATTTTATCAAGCCACACAATAAGCGAAACACGCCTTTCGTACGCGTCCATAAACATTTCTAAACTAAATATTCAAAACCATTTTTCGCTTCTAATAAGGGAAAGACCGGTGTTGGCAAAATAAGAACTCCCCCAGCAGTGGACTGTGAGACTCTCACATTGCAGGCTCAAGACTAGAGTCCACTTTAACATTCCACGTTTCTCACCGTCAGGCACACCCTGAATTTCCATCAGCCTTCACCTCTCTACTGTAAACGCACTCTTTCCTGGCGCCTCTGCTCCTATGCAACTTGTGAAGTTTCCGTGTCCCTTGGTTAGCCTATGCAGCCAGGTCATGCAGGAATAGGTCAACATTTCTCACGAGTTCCGAGATTTAGATATGCAAGCGAAGCCTGGCGCTTTTCGGTAACGTGCCAGTCCACTGGTACATGATACACTGATATTTCTCTCTGCGTTATCACTACAACAAGCTGCTGAAATGACCAGTAATACCTACAATTTAGTAACATGGCAGTAAGTTGTACCACATGATATATTAATCACTGGAACTTCTGATGAAATTATTTTCGATAGGCTTTTAACGATTGTATATCGATTACAAGGCCGTACAGAGTAGGTAAGACAAGAAAATTATTATGATTACGTTTATGCATGGACAGGGCCGACGATAAGGCTGTATATGTATCATTATTCTCCTAGATTGCCGGAACAAAGCTAAGAAATAGCTCCAGATGGTTACAATTTGGAAGGCCTTATAATCTAACAAAGTCTAAATAATTACGTGCGATTTGTAATAGACAGAGTGGAACTGGAAGAGCCTACGATCTGAGAATGTCGGTTTTCCCGTATCGGTCCAATTCCACCAGTGATTCATTCTCGTATTCCCTTCGTCTGCCACCAACGCTATATAGACTTAGAAACTGACAAAATCTTTAAATAAACCCTTTCCCTCTAAATCAGTAAAGAGTGTTTAAATACGGTAAATTCTTTCTTAACCCTAATAGTAACTCCGGCGAAAATTGGGTCAATAATTTTGTTGTAGAAACAGGAACATTATAATATTCACCTGTTAGGTTCTGTCATTCCTGGCTAAATAAAACACCATCAGATATGCTTATAAACCAGTATTCTATCTTATAAGGCTTCAGATATTCGACTGTCCAAGTCTGTTCTGTTTTAAACTGCATAGGTCTCTGTCGATGGTCCATAACCCACTAACATAACCTTCTTTCTTTGGACTTCGCCCATCATCTAGTCACTTGCATGGTAACTGCTGTTAGTGTGGTGTTCACACGGACAGCAGTCACCATGTAAGTACTGTACACTAAACCGAACCTCGTGACGTCAGAGAAAAACCCGATGATGACCTACTCAGGTCGAAAAATGCTGTTTTAAAGTCCATCCGCTCTTGTTGTGATAATTGTTGTAGCTACACGTAATAATAAGAAAAGGCTGTTGTACTACATAAACTGTACGTCTACTCAAGTACTGCTGTTGGTGGTTGGGAATAAAAGCGGTTCTGGCTTATTTAAGGTAACACTTAATAACTTTCTGGGGGCACCGAGGAAACAAAAGAAAATCCTTTCCAGCAAAACTGGATTCTAGACCACGGTTTAAATACGGCACCTCTCGACTTCGAAGCAGGAGACTTTACTAGCTATTTTACAGACTTCACTAGTTATTTTAAATGGATTTAGGTTACTGTTACAGTAAGAACAAATACAGTCAACCTGCTTCTGCCTTGCATCACCAGCAAATACTTCACAAACAGCTTATTTTTTCCCTTGTAATTTTGTTGCTCGCAGGAGTGATGGTGCCATAAAGAAGTGCACATAAAATCGGGGAACACACAGTGGAACGCCCGGAATAATGCGCTGGAGAATTCCAGTTCCAGGTCGGTATCCTGTTAGTTTCATTACCTAGTGACCTTTGTTTGCAGTTTCAGGTTTTCACTAGAAACTTATACTCTGCAGACAGCACACAAGTGTTGGCTTCTAAACATGTAACATCAGACTTCAATGTCTTTGTCAGTTTTAGATATGTTCAGTGGCGCCGTTAGATTAGAAAGGAAACGTGGAATCACACTCGTTTGAAATGGAGTTTTTGCAGGTATTTGTTTTCAAAATGTGTTAGGTAGATCGCAGGAAATTTGGAGGTTCTGTTGTAATTTTAAAGCACATAAAAGTATTAGAAATTACATGAAGTAAATAACATGGGAATAAAGCATCATTTTCTTAGAGAGACCGGAAAATTTGAATAACGCTACGAATTATGATATGCAGCAAACACGGATAAACAATCAACCTGAAAAGCAGTTTTCAAAGTGTTCAGTCAAACGCATTGTTTTGAGTTTACTCGAAACTTTTAAAATTACTTTGTAAGTGTAACTAATGTGCGAATCAACAAAACCTTCGTCATGTCATGTCTGTTAGGCGTCTCTCTGGCGTTCATAATTTGTAAAAATCAGTAACAGAATATGTAACTTCACTTAACTTAGCTCTTTACGTCAAGTCGTTTAGGGAAAAAAGACTTTGGATTGAATCCATTGTGCTTATATATTGTTGAAAAGGGAAAGATTTGAAAGCAATAACACGCTGTAGTTTAAGGGTCTGTGGACAAGTTTACAAGAATTACGGTCACGTTAACACCTTGTTAAATAACGCAGGACAAATTTGTAACACACAAGCCAGAACTGGCGGCCTGTCTTATGAGGGGAAGTTGCGAGTACCAAAAAACAGTAAAAGTAAAAACGGGAAGACAGGCGTTATTAAATAAGAAACACAATAATTTGAAGATGCTTTTGATATTAACACGTCATTATTACAGAAAAGTAATGTAACAACATTATTGCCATTGCACTTCATAATCTCTGCATCTGCTTCCCAGCTATTAGGAATTAATAACACATTATTTCGTCTTGAGGTGACGAAAGGGTTTTCCCAACTTCCTGCATTTCTTTGTAAATTAATGCCAATATCTTATAACGGGTATTTGTAGACTATCATTATTTATTGAAGGATATATCGATGCAGCGATAGGATATACAGCACAAATTAACTGTGATGTACGAAATAAGAGCAGTGAAGAATTAAGTTATTATTACACAAGAAAACGGCCGTGTGTTGGCTGGCGTCCAGTCGCAGGATCTAATCAAGTCGTCTGTTGAGTGTGTGCTCCAGCCTACAAGGAAGCTGAAACAGCAGCTAAAAATAGAAACGGCACTCTAAAAGTGAAGTTCTGTTCCAATTTTCACCAGGCGTGTGACACTTATGTACACTTCTGTTCCCGAAACAAATGTCAGCAGGCATTGCGTGAATAAAGGGTTAATTACATCTCTTGCTGACCTTGAAATGAAGAGTGCTTTTCAGTTCGGAGTACATACAGCTTATATTTTCGGGAATACCTTTTCTATTGGGATTCTCAATGCCTCATTGGCTTTCTTCACTTAATGTAGATGAAATTTACAGCAGAAAGAACTAACCTCCCTACGCATAACAATGCTTTGACATGAATATCTTCTCTTTCCTTCATTACAGATCAAGAACAGTGTTTACAACGATGGTTGTGGGTATGAATAAGATTTGTAATTTATATAATTCTTTATATCATAAACCACTTTGTAGAAATACATATTACGCTCGATTTGAAATTCATTTTAAAAAATAAGTTTTATATGTACCAGCTACGGACAAAAATTAAATTTGTAGCGCACGCGACACACATCATAAGATATATGTTGCGAAAATTTGAGACTGGAATTAATAAAATATGGGATATTCCACAGCTAGTCAGTGCTAAATAAGTTTCAAAAATTTTATTACAAAATTCACACTTAAGTGTAACAAAAACTGTCAATAACTTTTGACAACTTTGTGTGTTTATTTGGTTCCACATGGTAAGAAAATGGCAATATAGTTACGAATTTAAATAATTTAAAAGTAACATGTGAGCTGTGTTTCCACATGTTGCTTATATCTTCATACCAATTAAAGACCTACTTTCAAACATATTTCATTGCATATCTTTCAGGTGTGTCATATTTCCGAGTGACTGGCACTGTCTAGACGTTGGCTATATTGCAGATGTTTCAGTGCTGTTACTGTTTTAAACTTTAAAGCAAAGAGACCACTCAGTAGGTATAATGGATTGCGAACTTCCTACTTCTACGTTTACTCGCCGCCACTACCAGGAACCACAATCTGTATTGGCATTAATCCACCCTTACACCTTTACACCTTCTGTAATTTTTATGCACGTACGTAATGTGTTGCTACAAAATATTTTAAGCCTAGAGCTGTGACAATAAATTACAATAATGTTAAATAATATTGCAGTGAATGGTCCTAATTTTGCTCCCCATAACCCCCATGACTGGAGCGAGGAATTAGAAGGAAAATTAGCCCAGCGGCCTCCACTTCCCACATTTAGACCTACACTTTATTCAGCAGTTTTAATGAACGACACGTGTACAATCATATACCGGGTGCCTCGGTCGATATACAGACTAGCCTAGGGCTGGTTGACCAGGGAATTAGAGTTCGAGTCCGGGCAGGGGCCAGGGGTTTTTCTCTTCTTCATTCTGCCAGGCTCACACTGGGATCAATCCCACCTTCTGTCCCATGGGTCCTAAAATCAAAACGGTCAGGATCTTAATCTAACCACACACCAGTACTTAGTCTAGAAGATTAAGCAATAATGCAGCCATATCTCGACACCACTATATTTCATTCCTTTTCATTTATTGTTTATTCACGGGCCCTGCCAGTAAAGCGGACTGCGTAAGTCGAACGGCAAGATAAAAAGGGATAGTGAATTTGAAAGAGGGTAAGAAAGTTGTGGTCTAATCAGAGATACTGTCACGACGTTTACTTGGAGGGACAAAAACAATTACGAAAAACTTGTCAGAAGTTTTGGTGCCCTGGCAGGAATTTTAAATGAGCACCTCGGGAAGACAAAAAGCACTAGAACTTGAGCCGATTTAATTAATTCCTAGGGGTGATAATTACTCGTAATTAATTAATTAACGGCAGATGACACTTACTTTACATAGGCAGATGGACGGAGTGTCACTAGATATATATACGAGTACACCGAGGGGAGTGTCACTAGATATATATACGAGTACACCGAGGCGAGTGTCACTAGATATATATACGAGTACACCGAGGGCGGTGTGCAACTAGACTCATATATACGAGTATACAGACAGAGAGGTGTGCAGCTAGAATCACATACGCAAGAGGAGACAAAGGGGCGAGCAAATAGACACATATATGGTAATATAGACTACTTACGGAGTACTTCAAAAGCCATAAGAATAGGGGTCAGTTATGTTATGACATCCGAGAATATGTATAAGCAAAGTCAGCAGAAGCCTGTTGCATTTCCGGATGATAAACTGAACAGTTTGAAACATATCGGGAGCAGCGTAAGGAACTGCAACAAATAGCATGGCTGTACTAGACAGCGAACAGTTCCTGTAGCATGTTCAGTAACACAACGGTATATCAGAGAATATAAAAGTACACGCTCCAATGTACAATGCTGCTTTCCTTATTAGACACAAAGGATACCGAGGGGTAAAAATAATCTAACTGGCCTCGTATCAGAGCCCACCTTGGCGTTAAGATTGCTCTCTAAATGTAACATGTATTTCAGGTGTATGAGAAGGGAGGGTGGGTGGGAGGGAAGCAAAAAATAAACACAGAGTCTGTCTATTTAGGAACATCTAACGAAGACAGAAGTAGGTAAAAAGAAACATTGCTCCCGTCATAAATGTCGGTTTACATTACACTTGAGGAAAGTAAAAAGTATTTTTGTTATTGTTTTGGTCGTAGTTCAGCGGAGTCTAGGCGTCATGTAATTAGACTGAACATGCGTACGCAATTTCGGAATGATCTTTGTGGTTCCCTCTTTTGTCTTGAAGTCTATTCACTGCAAATGCAAATATTATTGACAGAGTTGAGCAGATATACGGCACTTGTACATGGCCTCTTTATTATTACTTGAAGGAGTAGGCATTTAGAATATTTCGTACGAATTCCTTCTGTCAAATCTTGTTACAATAAATAGGCCTATGAATACTAACATGCCACCAGTAGTCTCTTTGTACGTTTCGTTTCTTTAGAAAGTCGTGAAGTCTGTGCTGCCGACCCGCAGACACGCTAATCATATTCCTCTGTTCATAGAGAGCTAGACAGCTCTTCACCAGCTGAAAGATTCTTATTTCTTCAAGTATAATTATGCCCTATGATTTAGTCCCGTTAGTGCAGGAGTCATAGCGATATCATGTGAAAAAAAACGATATTCACATGCAGCTTCTCATAAAAATTTATTGGAATTCCATCAGACCTACGTAATTTATGCGAACATACAAACAGATGAGCATTGCTTAATTTTATTTATTACGTTTGTGGCACTTAATACGTCTAGCAGTATTAAACATAACCAAAATGCGCGTAACTAGCGTGGAACACACAACAAGCGGACGAAAAGGCATACCAACGCAGCAGGCGTCTATTACCTATGCGTAAAAGAGTACTATACATCACGTCAATTAAGGGATTTGTCTAAATCATTTAATATATTCAAACAGCTGTAGCTGCGGATGCAGTACTTCGTCACGTGAGGGACGTAATTTGCAGGAACCTTACTTGACCTAGACTGCAAGTATAACGTTCACAGTGTTATTTTTAATTGGAAATAAAAGACGGCAGTGCTAGAAGCTGGCGCTGTAGCATCAAAATGACGTAAGAGTTGTCTAGATGCTCAGTTGTCTTCCTCAGTGCAGAGCAAGTGAACGTTTGTGGTTCTAGGAGTGACAGTTCATGTACCAAATGATTACTCTCACAAGCAGAAGGAAGCCATCACAGACTGTTCGGAAAGGAGTCGTGAAATACGAAATACAATTTCATACACTTCTTAGGTGCTGCTTCGTGTTGCTAGGGTCAAACGAATACAAATACTCTATATTTTGTTATAACGTTTCCGAATTATGCGAAAGTAGTTGACTTATAAATGTTTACTTTCAATATTATCCGTAAATATTTAAAGACAAAAAGTTTCATCCTTTCCAAGGTAACAACAGTGAGTGTCGGAGTGCAAGAATTTCCCTAAAATAGGATCGCAGAATATTTACGATAAACCCTAACATTTGAAAACAGCCTACGAAATATTTAAACTAACTTTTACACATTAAACACGGTGAAATACATACACGCAATTCCATTTTCTTAGCAGAAATGTGAAATAAGAAAGTAATGTACGCTTTACAAAGAAGGAATATCATTACACTACAAACTCTAATGTAAAAATATGTGCGGGCCTACTCTATTATGCTATGGAAGCAAGCAAGAAGAGGACGCAAAAATACAGTGTGTCGATATGATGAAGCATGTGAAAAAGTACTTGAATATTAAGGGTTCTGATTATAAGATTTCTGTGCATCAGTTTCTCCCCTTTCAAACAGAGTATAGGCTAAATATATGTGTAAGGTGTCCAAAAACGTTTGAAAATATTGGAACGACCGGTGAACAAAGTATACTGATTCAGCTCTAGGAAAGAACAGCCAATGTTTCTACACGCGGCTGTTGTTGAAAGGAGTCAGTTTATCGTGTAGCAATGCAAAGTAATGCAGTTCTCATTATTTAAAAAAAACACTTTTTCTTTATAAGACGTGTCTGAGAAATCCAGTTACAAACTTTCTAATCTTAGTGATATCTATAAAAACAGTAAACGTTTCTACGATGTCTAAATAATAGGATCTTATTTTTCACCGTGACACGTTGTCATTAAACATTAGGACGTAGCAAACACGACTCTTAAAATATAGTAATATAATTCCTGTCAATACATTGCAGTTATAACAGCAATACCCTTCTGAAAGTTACCTATAAAATAACTTGCACGTGGACAGGCACAGAACATATGATTGGGTTAAATGAAAAGCAAACACTTCCTGAAATTTCTTCCTTTTTGTTGCTAGGAAAAAATATACGTAATTGTAGCGTGAAATAAAAGAGATTTTAATAGCGTTCTGTCAAATTTAACCTAGCTTATGTATTACTTAAAGAAACTATTAACGAAAGACTCTTGTTAAGAAAATGGAATATGTTGGAATAAATGTATTTTTATTTTGTGATCGTATGTTTATAATGTGCAGTGTTGTTAGTGTCTGTTTTTATGAGACATTGAAAAGTGGAACCAATTTCTGTGTCGCAGTGTCTCGTTACTCGCTGTTGGTTCAACATAATCTTTCGTATATATGATTTGGTGGACAACTCTAGGTAAGAACTGAGAAGTATTTCAACACTCAGTTTTTTTTTTGTTGTGGTTTAATTGCCAGATATTCTAGCCCATTACTTCATCTTCTTTTATGTGTAACTTTAAATATAACCGTCTGATAAACACAGCAGGCGCCACACGAGCACTAGTAATAGAAAGTAAGGCTCCAGTCTTTGGTGCTATGGCGCTGCGTATATTTGCATAACCCATATAACCGGAATCTTCTTCAGAACCCCCATGAGAACGTCATGTGTCTATCACAATGAAAAGTTCCAACTTCATGTGCTCCTGCATCTTATTCCGCCCCTACAAATAGTGTCCTAGTGTTGAGCCTGGGAGGAAAGAGACCCTGTATCCATTGTACAGGACGCTGAGTGGGCCCCAAGGCCGGTCTGGACGGGTGCGGAAAATCTCTCCCCCACCGGAATCTGATCCCTGGACCGTCCAGCCCGTAGCAAGTCGCTGCACCAAATATACCATCCCGGCCAACAACAACAACAACAACAACAACAACAACAACAACAACAACAACTTACTGATTCTTCTCTACATACCTGTTGCCCATCATCTGCAGTCTCTTTCCAGACTCTATGATCACTGACCTACACATCTGCCCCTCCCGTTCCTCTTCCTCTCCGTTACAGGCTGTTTGATGGCCGTGCTACTCCTGTAGTCGTTTCCTGCCACTGTGGGGAACTCATAATTTTCGTAAGCGTTGTCAGAGGTGTCTTATTGTTATAACTTGGAAACTCCGGGATATTTGGCATCAGGAACCAAATTTTGCTGGACACCGGGACAGAGCCCTTTACAACTTATAAAACCGAGATTTTCACCAGAAAAGCGGGACGGATGGGACCCTTAGTTACACCCGATTTCCTCCTGGGCCATGAGGGGCCCCACAGCTGAAACAGACACTTCCTGCTGTCCCAAGTGACAAGTGTTTCATTGATTGCCTAGTCAGCCAGCAGCTGGGCAGGCCTGGCCTGCTACCGTTCAACAAACGTACTATACACAGGCCTATAATCTAGTGTCTGGTTGCTGCTCTTTCTGAAACGTCTTGTAACAGAGTGCTTAGTGCTAAACTGTTTATCTCGGATATGCGAGAATAGTACTAAAATTAATCATAGCAACACAGATAGTGAGGTTGTGGCCTGGGCTATATTGGTTCAAGAAAAATGCACAGTGGCTGCGGGCTTTGGTATTAGCCGCGTTAAACATCCTTTTATACTTGCAATAAGGTTACGTTACTCAGCATTTAAATACACACATACTTATGAACATATTTAGTCATTTTTACACGTTCTATCGAAATTAAATGAAATCAACACAATTTAGTAGCTAACGTGCATAAACATGATAGAGGTCATGGTAGCGGCAATAAGCATTCACTCACTGCTGTCATTCGGTTTTAAACTAATTGCAAATGGTGCTTAAAGCGTTATATCACCTGCAGCAAGGCCATACTGAAAGTATTTTTGTGCAGCATGCAATTCGATACACTTCCTGTGCATCGGTTGACTCATTCTGGTTCTGTTGCACAAAAAGCCTTGTGATTCAAAATTTAGAGAAAGGAAGAATAGCTGTAAGATTAAAAATAGTTTCATTGCGGTAGTCGAGCTAGAAAAACCGATGCTGCTTTTAAACTTCTACAAAGAAAATATCATTTAAAGATTTTTTTAAAAATTTCCTACTTAAAAGTCAATTGTAACTGCCTTTTAACGAACATCCGCTGAATAATAGGCTGGGAAAGGTGCTGAACAAACTAAATGTTAATTTGCTGGATGTTAAAGCAGACGTCTTGCTACTGTGTAGGGTCCGTTCTAGTGGCGTAGACAACAGGTTGGGTAAGACCTGCTACTACATAAGTGAGGGTTCCGCTGTTATTATTAGCAAAGTTACTCCCACATCTCTCGGAATATTGTCACTTATCGTAAGGTACACTTTCAGTCTGGAAGTACCCACAAAAAATTTTAGTGCTTTGTATATTTGGGAGTCCCGCCCCCGAACCACAGGGACCCCTAGAGGACTTTATCTCTGTCACTGGGCTATCCGCATCACGAGTTGCTACTCGGCTGCCTAGGAATCCTATCCACTTTTTGTGAACCGTGTTCACAACTATGACAGTTCTGAAAAACTAATTAATCTTACATACACTGAAATCGGTCAAACATGAAGACATTAAACTCGTTTAACCCTTTAAAGACGAAGCCTATCTGTTTTATATAAGGACTCAGTGCGTACCGCGCTGTAAACACTCTCCACTTCGGTTATAAAAACCAATCTCTTAATGTTTTATAAGGCAAAAGTTGCTGTTTGTTCTGAGATCCGTACAAAACACATAAACGCAATGGGAACACCATGCAGAATTTTTTAATGTTAAACATGGTCGTATGTAAAGTTACCGCTAGGTTTTAAAAGGTTAAAAAAGAGTATTCTTATCGGTTTCTTCACAGTTGAACCATAACTTGAAATATGCCTAACACTTGGTATAGGCCTAAAAATTATTTAGACGAGTACCATAGTTCAGCACTCGACAAGCTGCTCGATTCGTTTGTAAAATGTAGTCAGGCCAGGGTTAAATCTCTTAGAAACATTCGTAGGGGGGCCGCGAAAAGGCTGCTTTTATTTCAGATTTTGCATCAAACGTATTTTACATGCGTGCTTTGTCTATATTGCCAGTTCAGGACGAGTGCAGCTGGGGGGACCGGTGAGGCTTAAATTTATTTTTGCATTGGGACAGGAAGTGTGTCAAACTGCTCCTTTTTGTAGTGAATCAACACAGATATGAAAATGGTACATACCAGAGATGGCCAGTCGATCGCGGCCGCTTTTTGCTATCTATAAGAATTTATTTACCGCCTCATTACGAACAGCTCTTCGTTTCACAGCATTTCTTCTATCCACCTACCTCTGCGAAGAGGCCTTCTCCTATTTGAAGAAAATTAAATCAGGATACCGACGCCGTCTGACAGATGAACATTAAAAATACCGTCTTCACTTTTGCCTAAGCGATTATGAACACTCGTTCAGTAAGTTATTGCAAGCTATGCAGTGTCGTAAGTCAAATTCGCAATAGGAAGGTTAATGAGGTGAATTGTTTTAGTTTGAAAATGCCAGTTTTTGTAAATGAAACAATTGTACTTTTACATGCTTGGTGTTATTATTTTATTTTACATTTCTTTGCCTAGTTGACCTAATATAATACACAATGTATTATGGTAAATCGCGAAAGATTTTCTGTTGTTATACTGGATCACTGAGTCCAAAAATCTGGCCACCTATGTTATATACCATCTCTTGCCTGAATGGATAAAGAAGAACAGTGTGAAACCGCAATACAGTCAGTACCTGGGACATACGCCAAAAAATAACGTAAAACCTTGGCGCTCAGCTAAACACACCATCGATAACAAAGCCAGCAACTCTTCCTACGCAGCTGTTAGTTTTACTATTGTGTTTTACTGCTCCGTAACTGAGCTCCCTGTCTACATGTCCGTATTAACTCGAAGCTCATCTCAAACATTTGTTATTGTGGATGGTGCAGCAATGAAAGTGGGGCACAAATAATAATACTGTTTTAAGTTGGTTGGTTTGTTGATCGTTTAGCGACGTCGTATGTTATACAAAGATTAAATACGTTTAGTATATACGGTGCACTAAAGAGGTGGATAACAATGATATGGCTTATGGGGTGTGTTGTTTATTTAACGACGCTCTCAGTAACGCAGGTTAGCCTATACAGCGTCAAATCAAAGAATGACTGATGAATGCTCATTCGGATATGATGCGAAGAGAAACAGTCGTGGCCTGTTCCAGAGCAATATTCTCGCACTCACCTTAAAAGGCGTAGCACCTCTGTCAGGAAACCTGGCATGCAGGCCCTTATCCCAACCGGGAATTTCCCTCAAACAAATTATAAGCGTTACCTAGACCTACCACACATCCTGTTCCCCCCCCCCCCCCCGACATAGCCTCTTTTTAAGCCCAGAATCGTCCGTCCGGGTGGGTTTTTTCAGTTTTTAGAAATGTCCGGGTTTTTTTACTATCTGCTACTTCTTAAAGCTTCTGCATATGTTAATGGTATTTTGACACCGAACTGGAATGACGTAGAACCTTCTAGTCAACTTTTGATAAATACGGGAATGATAATAAATGATGTAAAGTTTTTTCATCAACTTAGGGATCCGAAAAAATTCACGGAAAATCGCCTGAATGATGAAGGAGTTCAGCAGTTTGCTAACACACCAGCCGTGGAACAAGTACTTTGAAAACTCGAAAAATGGCCAGTGCCACTCAGAATTGTTGAAGATTTCACAGTTCTTTGGCATTCCCCCTCGTAATGCAAAGGTAGAGCGTTTTTTTCTCATTGATGCAAGCCCAGCGGACGAAGAAAAGGAACACGTTAAATGCTGAGTTACTGCGACGGCTTTTATGTCTGTAACAAAATTTGATTGGAATTTCTTGTGCAGATTTCCATATTTTCGTGAAGAGTAGTGTACTCTACAGATACTAAAGAAAATCCCAGCTACAGATAAGTATGGATGGACACATAAGAAATAAGACGAATAGGGAAGTGGCGACGGATTCTACACCATGTGTATATTATATATAAATCCGAAAAACTAAGCGCTTTCGCAAAATTGCGAAAGGCGAGTATTAGCTTCTTCATGTCTGTCTGTCCGTCACATGGAACCCGGCTCCTACTGGACAGATTTTCATGAAATTTTATATTTGAGTATTTTTGGAAAATCTGTCGAGAAAATTCGAGTTGCATACAAATCTGGCAAGAATGGCGGGTACTTGACATGAAGAGGTGTATACATTTATGATAATATATCGTTGAGTTCTTCTTAGAATAATATATGTTTTAGATAAAAGTTGTAGAGAAAAACAATACACAAATTTTATATTCAGAAGTTTTCTTTTCCGAAAATAGTGCCGTTTATGAGATGATGTGGAAAAATATGGTAAAGCCGGACAAGTCACAGACGACAATACCAAAAGGCCCATGAACTTTGCATGCTGGATAATTAAGGTTATACGTACACATCCAGAAAATGTAGTATTCTACTTATTGCTTTTGCACGGCAGCAATGGTTAGAAGAACGCGCCTCAATGTTGCATTATACATACATTATCTCACTTGTTTTTGTTTTTAAATATTTATATTTTCCTTGAAATATTTGACTACTTATATGTCCTTTTTTTTTAAGTCAATAAGTGGGATATTTCTTTTTTCTTGTTATGTACATACGGTAACCCTAGTGTTACCCCTGATTTCAAGCACCATCGCGATTAATTGAACGGCAATATTGAGGTGTTCACACATAAAGTCACTCTCAGCCTTTTATAATGCAGTAAATCCCAACATATTACGTAATTTGGTTACTGGACGCCCTTCCGTGTACTACAGAGTTCCGAATAAACAGCCGCTATCTAGGAAAATCAGTGTTGCATAATACAGTGCATAAATAGGTTTTATATGTAACCTGAATTTCTTAATCACTCACGACCGTCCAGTTTTAAGCTTGTTTTGTTTCTGACATTCCCTAATGGTATTGCCAGTAGCTGACACAACATGGCGTCAATGATAGTATGATCAGAGTAACGAACTGGAAAGCGTCCGGAAGGAAGCGCTCGTGACCAAATGTGAGGTTAGTATACTACAACTTGAGCATCCCTTAGCCGAAATACTTGGGACCGGAAGTGTCTCGGATTTCGGATTTTTTCGGATTTTGGAATACTTGCGTATTGTAATGAGATAGCTTAGGGGTGGGGACCAAATCTAAATGCGAAATCCATTTATGTTTCATATACAGCTTCTGAATACATAGGTTTTATTCAGGGTATAAAAACAAACTGAACATTGAATTTAATTACAACCTCACACCGAGCATTGAATTTATCTACAAGTATCTACGTCTGTACACAATTGTGTTCATGTCGGCACGCAAAAAGTTTCGGATTTGGGAGGTTTTCGGATTTCAGTATTTCGGATAAGGGATATTCAGCCTGTATAGGCATTAGACAGCAGGAGTGAGGAAAACATGAGCAACCTGAGGAAGGGAGAAAGGAAGGAAAGAAAGACCACACTAAACACGCGAGGACAGCCCGTATGCGGTTCGAGGGTGGATTGCTGCACATACAACGACGACTTTCAATTCCTCTGACATCTTTCTTTATTCTCCAGAAGCCTCGCTTCACACCCCAGAATGTTTCGTTTTCATTGTTCCTAATGACTTGTGCCTGCACACCCAAGTTCTTCCTCGAAATAAAATGCTAATACAGTATACTCCGATCACCCGGATGCTGGTCATCCGGATCGCCAATCATCCGGATCGGCTTGGGCCTTCAGGCAACTTTGTCGAGAGTTCTACAGAATTAATTTGCCTTGAAATTACCGGTTATTGGATCGAGTACGGTACTGTAAAGTGTTATGGCTGTCTAGAACTTCAAATCAGGCGTGGTTGACAGGTTTAGACACAGGTACATTCTGTAAACAGTAACAGCCGAAGGGCTTTCCAAATTATTAATTATTAAATGTTATTAAATTATTAACATTGTTTTATTTGTACGTGAATAAATATGTAGCCTAAAATTGTCGTTTTTAGGAATCTACTGCCAGTGTAGCCTATTTTCAAAGTAAAATGCAATTATTCGGATTTTCTGCATATCCGGACGGCTCGCCTTCCCAATTTATCCAGATAATTAGAGCTATACTGTATTGAACTAAGTTCGGGACACTCGATATGAAACCTGCGTAATGTTAAAAAGCTGTTACTGTTTGGCATTCTCGTGGTTTTAAATGCTTTTTCACGAAGATCTCTGGGGAGGGAGAGGATCCGGTGGCTGGTTTGTCTCTCCCGCAGGCGCCCATGCATGGAGCAATCCTTGGCACGCTGGTAGTCGCTCACCTAGTCCATAAATTCCCCCGTTTTATGGAATCATTCCCTTCATTACCTTGCTTACAAGAACACATTACTGGTCCCTAAATCCACTCTGTTGAGAAACACTACTCATTTACGATCCAATTCAACATCCCCCAAAAATCAGAGTTCGACTCCTGACAAAGGCAAGAGGTTTTTCCTTCTTCAAAGCGTCCAGGCCAGCTCAGGGACCAATCCAGCCTCTTATTCAATAGCAACAGGGGCGCCTTCCGCGAGGGTAAAGCGGCTGAGGCGTGAAGCTGACCACTTATTTCCATGTGGTGTTGAGATTAGGAATTAATGGAGCTATACATCACTTCCCCATATGCCTTCATGACTTGCACAAACATAACTTCAGTATCCGCCCATCTATCGCTAGATCATCCACATCATTTCTCCCCATGCACATTTCCCACTAAAATTCTGTACTGTGTGTAGTTCTCTCTCTCATGCATGGAACATGCTGCTCCTAATAGGATATTTTAAAGAAAGGAAAAGTATGTAAACAAGATGACAACATGGTGGTCATATGAAATACTTTAATGGGAGAACAACTGTCACCAGTCAACAAATATTAAATCAGTCAACCTGTTTTCTGAATGAACACAGTCACAGTAGATTTTATTGTCAATGCAGATTGTAAGTTGATATGTCCTTTCAAACCTCGCTGAGGTACACTAACAGGCACCAGTGCAACCATTCGTTAAGTAATTTGTATTCTTTAAATGTACACGTACAATGTAGACAAAATTCAAGACAGTCATCTGTCATTACGGACTGAAATTTAATACACAAGTATTGACACATTTTTTAATATCTAGTTCTAAGGTCCACCTAAGTACGTGCCCATGTGTTGTTTCATTTCTTCTCCTCTGTCTGGATTCTAATGCTTTATTGCATACTGCTCCATGTTTCAAGGCCTAATATTATGCAGAATGTTATGTCTCTCTTAATTTTAAAATAAATCAGAAAAATACCCCCATTATACTTACCAATTTCTATGTTTCTGTGCGATGCTGCACAAACGTGACCTGGCAGAGGTGACTCATGAAAATATTCACATGATGGACAGGATTAATGAAGTTTACCACTAGGGTATCATGAAGTAAGGTTCAGGGTGAGAAGTCAAAGGTATCAACACATATACTGATTACTTATTTACCTAATGTAATTAAAAAGCAGCATTCATTTGCCATCCTCATCCTTATCACACCTTCCTTCATATTACAGCACTTTTACTGATTATATTCTTTAGGCTAAAAAATACACATATGTCCCTATGCACGCACGCATGCGCATACACACACACACACACACACACACACACGTACACCGCAAATACATAAATAATTTAAGTATTTTACTGTATTACGATTCACATTTGGTATGACTGTTATTATTTTAGTGATCTATCAGTCCCTAATTTTGAAAATATTTTATGTATCTGCTATTCTCCTTCAATTTTCTATGTTACATTACCTTCAGTTTTCCATTCCCTTAAATTTGGTATGTGGCATTTTTGTTCTGTTTGCAGTTGTTCTGCTAGCATCTTTGTCATACACAACTGGGGAATGTTTCCCTCGTAAGTACCATCACTACGTTAAACATTTTCCTGTTTGTGAGCTTGCTTCTTCATTGCTATTTCTGTTGGGTGTTCACTGTGCAGCTTCCTACCTATACTGTGACAACATGCCTCTCTTCTTCCAGTGTTGCTGAAATGAATGTTGCAAATCAATATGTATTCAGTACAGCATATTGTTTGTTTCTGAGTGTGTACCCTAGTTTTTGAAACTTTGATTTATCCTGAACAACTGATGCAGCATCAGAATACATTATCAGAGTTTACACACTCCATGCAAATAACAAAGTAATGAACTAACCAGTAACAACATTTCACAGAGGCTTCCTGATGCAATTCATTATTCAGCTAACAAAAGTGTTCCCATTCTGTACATAACCCAATATATACTTCACCAGCATCTTCAACCAGTTTCACATATTCACATGTTGCAACATACTTATCTATTGTTCACTTTAAAATGTCACCCTAAATCAAACTGTAGACTCTTCTGTGTGGTTTCTTGAATATGTTTATCCAATTTTGCCTGAGGATTTTTAATGTAGCAACACTTTACAATGCATTTCTTAACGCCATGCCCAAATCCAAGTAGGAGAATGACCTCTCTACAGCCACAGAACACATTTCCAGGTTTCTTGCCCTTCTGGAGTGTGTTTCTTCCATCTGCAACCTCATGATGCTCTACATTGTGCTGACAATGAACTCCCTTAAAGCCTGAAAAATATCTCCATACTTTAGAAACCTCATACATTTATTTTCACTTCATGCAGACTTTTCAGGGTTCTGTAGGTTTAGAGATATGCTTTATCAGGACTGAATAGGTAGATAACATATAAAAATGCATATATCTTTAATGATTACTATACACAGATTCACTGTGCAGTTAAAACTGAAACTTCTGCTTATATTTTCCAAATGTATTATTTGAAATATTCCACACCTGATTGGTACCAATATTCACATAAAGCAGATGTTGCCACAAGACTAATTCCAATATATGACAATGAGTAAAAGGATATATTTCCTTGTATTCCATCTGCTACACAAAATACTTTACTGGAAAAACTAAAATAAATGTAGTAGCCACAGAAATTCATTTATCTGGGTTAGTCTTACAAAAGATTTGATTTTTTTAGTACAGACCTCCAGTGTTTTTTGCAAGCTGCAGGAAAATGACATCTCATAATATGTTTCTCTTACTATATACTTACGGTTGACATATTACACAAACCAGATGTACACTTCAGGTGTTGCAATGAAAATATTGAAGCAGTGAGCAGTTATGTTGGTTGTGTGTGTTATGAAGCTCCAATAACACGGAAAAATAAAATAAGATTTGCACAGAACACATTCTACACAAAACTGGCTCACTGTTTGAAGCAAACAGAAATATCGGCCTTGACATAAAACTGTTACAAATGGACAACTTCTGCATATTATAGATGGTTAAAATCCACAATAACAGGGGACGCTACGTTCAATGATGCCATTAACTTTCAAGGTTAACTTGAAATACATTTTGGTACTGAATTCTTCTGTGGTGGCGCAGTTGGTTGAGGTAAGGCACTACAAGGTGGAACGTCACAGGTTCGATTCCTGATAGGGTCATTGAGATTTTTCATTGACTTAATCCTTCTGGCCACACTATGACCCCGGGGTTGACTTAGCCTCTAATAGAAATGAGTACCAGGGATATCTCATGGGGGGTAAAGGCAGCCGGTGCCTAGGGCTGACCAGGTGCACACCCAGAATTTTTCCTTGGGAAGGGAGGGTGCTGACCCTAAGGCCATATGTAATTTATGTTTGATTTTAAAAACTATGTTATAAAAACCATGTTGTCAGTACAATATAACACCGCCTGTAATCACATTTATATACATACAAATATAACTACAAATTCCATGACCCAGTCACAGTGTCCTACCTTCGTTTCTTTTTAATTTTATTAATTTATTTTTTAAAATTCTCAAGCACTATTCATCAGCCAATTTCAGTGGCTGATTTCAGCTGAAGGGGAAATCATGTAGAACTTTTTGATATCACAACATTTGACAAAATATATGTTTATTAAATTTTTAAATTTCAGTTTTGGGGGTTTGGGGGGCAGCAGCCCGACAGCCCACCCCCCCCCCCCCCCCCGGGTGCGCCTTTAGGGCTGACAACCTTGTCACCTTCATGTGCCAACTGTCCACAAATTCTGGGAGCCTCAACCTCTTGGAGCCCTAAGTGCCTGTCTAGGCCTGTAATGGGATACTTTTACCTTTACCTTTTACTGAATTCTTCCATCTCTCAATATTCACTTTTATGACATTCTTGCTACCACTATTTGAAAAACTTCACATAATCCTAATAAATACTAGCAGGGAAGGCCTGAGACATGTAAGTGTCCCAGGCAGGTTGATAACCTGTTGCTCCTTAAAACAAATATTCTCTAACATTTTTGGCCTGGGACAAGCTTGGTAAGCCTTTATGAGAGCACATGCCCAAACTGCAGATAATTTTTGAATAAATTCTTTCCCATGTGGAACCCTGAGTTTACCGGCACCAAATTTCCAATTATTCCAGTGACATCTCTGTGCCCATTACAGGTTGGCATCCCAGGCAGCTGCCGGGCTTGCCCACCCCTTAGTCTGGCCCTGGATACTAGATCTGATGTATGTATTACCTCATGAATTCAAAGGAATGGATAGATATACCATTTGATTGATCACATACAATTTGTTTATAAGCAAAGGGTTGTGGCACAATTGTAGCAAAGCCACGTTCATACAGGTCCATTTTTGGCACAATGAGGGGAGTTCAAAGTGTTGCAAAGTTTCAGAATAATGTTTGATACCCTGAAAAAAGTTCATTTTATTTTAACCAAACTCAATTACAAGGAAAAGACATTTTTACCATCAACATCACAAATCCTGAATCTTAAAGTAAAATTCACTTCTGTTCTATCTCCTAGACTGTTGCCCCTACACCTCCAAATACATCCCAGAAATGAAATATGCATACATTCTGACTACCATTATTCAGACAATTACTGCCATGGTGGTTACTAATGTCATCTGCCTTGCTGCCAGGCTGGTGGACACACCTGTCTGCTCTAAACCTTCACATCCATTGACAGCATACAAATTTCAGGGCTTTGAAAAAAATATATGGGAAGTGGAATGGAGAACTAATGAATCGTACCAGAGTAGGAAAGGGCCCTTTAGTGTAGTAAGTCAAATAGCACGCCACAGACACTGACTCTTACACTGCATAAGAAGATTAATGTGGCTCATAATTGAGCACAGAAACTAGAGTTCAGATTGTCTAACATGTCTCAGTGCTTCTTGTTTGTTGTGTAAATCTCCATGTTACAGCAGATCTGTTCCCTGTTAAGTAGCGGTATGTTGGAGCTATTCATTTGGCTAGCTGATCAGACAATGCTTGCTGCTTGGCATGTAAGTCGTGTAACAGTTTCATTTCCCATAGTTTACTAAAACAAACTCAATGTAGGGCGAAAAGATGTGATACTTAGTCTGCGAGACTGGAAGAATACCTTATCCTCTCACCATGATACACTGTCACAAACCCCAATATACATATAGACAAAGAATCATATTCCTCAGGTCATTCCTAATCAGAAAAGCTGCACCATATTTACACAAATATGAGATGAGGAGATTCCTTTCTAATTCATCATCTAAAAAGGGTGGGGGGAGATTCATTATAATCCTGCATAAAGTTATGTATAGGTAATTTCCTGAAAATCAAAGCTGATGGCGAGGGTGTCTCCTTATAGGCAGGGTCATTTGATATTCGCATAGATACAGCATGAACATGAGTCCAGTTTTCAACCATTATGAAGCTATAGAAATAATATTTCCTGGTGTAGTTTCAGTGCACAAACATGTGAAAGTATGGACATGTTCAAGGCGAAGTCTGTAGGCATTTATATAAAAAACTTGGTGTATAAAGACAATTAAACAGAAGAGCTGAATAATGTCAAATTTTCAATGCTGTCAGATGCATAAATAACCTTGATGTTCCACATAAAGTTGCATGTTCTGTGGTCAAATGAATAAGAATGTGCATCCAAATTGGAGGCAACTATTTTGAGCATTTGTTAAACTCAATTGCAAATTAATATTTTTATTTTTGATAAAACTTAATTATGTTTATTCAAATCATCTTTAATTTCAAGTATCCACAGCTATGAACCCTTCAGAATTAGACCAATGCACATATGACATTTCTGAATGGAAATGACATTAGGAAGAAAACCTTGAAATATTGACATTAAGTCACTAGGCATCCTTATACACACAGGTCATATGGTCCTCATACACACATGCTCACACACCTACACACCACCCCACAAACAAGCTCATTATCTTAACTAAAGAATAAATGTAAATATAATCTGGGACACACATTTAAAAAAATAAGATTCTACAATACATGCTTCATAGGGGAAACCTGAATACAGCATGCAAATAATGGGTAAACATAGTTAACAACAGAAATTAGCTACATTCTGGAATATGTTATTTGTGCACTCCCTTTATTACCCTGAATTATACAATGTGCTATTACACATTATGTGTCAGTCTCAGGGTCTGCGCAAATGTAATAACATGGGTACTTCCAAATTAATATAAACCCGTTCTTATAATTAAGTTTCAAAATCTTGATCCCAACATTCATGGCATTGCCTTTAGTCCATTTACATCCAGCGGCTACCATATAACTACATTCATTCACCCTTACCATGCATTCTTTGTTACAGTTACGAAGTGACTATATTCCAGTTTATATTTATGAGCCTATTCAATTTTCCTGTGACTGTATGAGCTTGTCACAGGTTTAGAGCATAAAATTTTAAGCCACAACAACAAAGAACATTACAGTCTTATGAACATGTAATTTTGTTTCACACTGGATACACTGGGACCGGACAATGTTATTCCTAAACACATGGTACATAACTGATCCAAAATTATTTGCGCAGTAGTTATTATAATCCTGAATAATTTCAGCTCTAAGGTAGAAGCAGAAGATTTTGGATTCCAAAGGTGAATCAGAAGTTGAATGACTGAGGCAAATGCATAGTCCTCTGACACAATGAAAGATACCTGCATTTCTCCACCTCATATCAAAAAAATTCTTTTATGAAAAATATTAAAAAAGCTTTACCTTTTACAATATGTAGCACACTGATACAGTTCTGTAGCAGAGCGCACAGATAAGATCAGCTCCAACATACCTCATACAACACATGCAACTGTGACAGTATGTAGACTGATGTGTGAAATTGTCTGTTTCCCATCTAAACATGATGAAATGCAGTGATAATCCTGGCAGCCGTGTCACTAACTGAAGAGGAATGCCAGAGTGAGTAGAACATGCATAAATACTAACATGACTAAATGTACAAACGTTAACACAGTTGCAGATTAAACACAGCCTGACTAAATGTTGACAGTCTTGACATCATATATCTTCCATGCAATAGATATACATAAATAAATTTTATTACCAACAATTTGTCATATAATTTGTTGGTGACAGAACTTATTTGTATAAATGTTAACAGGTTTGATTTTCCTGCATGTCAGGAATTTAATATTAATAAAAATACATACATTTCAAAAAAATATTAAAGGTTCAACATCAACTCAATATTTCATATTCTATGTTGTAAGGAGGTCTGAATTGTTAAATCAGCAAAAAACATATGGGACATAAAGGACTAAATGTACAGCAAGGTACTTCTTAATTAAGGTTTCTATCAGGTTATTTTTTATGATGTACAAACACTTGTAGGACCTTATTCAGAAAGAAACTGAAATTAATGCAGTAGGTAAGCTTCTTATCCTTCTGCAAAGTCATACCAACTTTTCACAATCTTTCACAGCAGCAAATTTCTCTGGGGTGTCACAAAATTCTCCCTTCTCCCTTCCACCATTAACAACATACCAATACACAAATGCTAATCTGGCATCTATCATACCAAATTCACAATCCAGGTGAACCCAGGCTTCAGCAATGGTATCTGCATTCAATAACAGCACAAGCTGTGCTTTGGCCTGATCACCTCCAGGTACAAATGTAGAGGGCTGGCAATATGTTAAAAGAAAGTGCTTTCTTTTCATAATGCACAATAGCATATAGCAACAGGATCCATTTTAAATAAAAATTGTATTATTAAAAATAAAGTAATAGCATTCTTGGAAGATAATCACGTGTCAACTGACATGTTATGCAAACAAATATTGCCACTTCAGAATGCCACACATGCAATTAACCTCTGTTAAGATCCACAGATACCCAGTTGTTTGTATTGTTACTTTACAGATTGAAAAATAAAAAGCATTTAGAAATACACAAGTATTTGCAATAAATAAATTATAATAATGTAATATTTTTAGAGTATGGTGACTAGACATCCCTTGTGTCTGTTGCTACTGCCACTGTTAGAGATCATACTGCACCAGGAAATTAGGCATAAGATGTCTGGGTCAGTTGAGATTACAAACTGTTTAATTTAACTGATTCAATTCACAGTATAAAGGCAGATATTCTACAGATGGTAGTGTACCTACAATAAATAATCAAAATTTAAATACTACAAACAATTGTTTGTTCCTGTTGGAAATATTAAATTCTAATAACATATATGTTAAAATGTTCAAGCTATAAATGGCCACAGGTAAAAATTACAAAACACGTCAGTAATGGGGGAAGAGTGTGAAGACCGAAGGAGTGCTGTAATTGTTAACATTACAAAACAAATTTACATTCTTTAACATGGATTTTGATGCACATCATGTTTTCTCAAAAAAAAAATCCTTCACAACACTTCAAGGTAAATGCATCAAGTTGTATAAATAGTTCCCAATCCTGTGTTTAAACTGCAACTCATGCTTTTCAGCTAACACATGTAGCTTTTGTATGCATACAGTACATGCATTGAGATTCCACGCGACCACTATAGAACTTAAGTTTGTGTCTCCATACTTCTTAATTTAAAAACTTGGTCCTTCTATGTTAGAAGCTAATATTTTACAGCTAACTGCAAGAAACATTTGAATAATGTGGCACAAATTACTCTGTATTCTGAATGTAGAGTTGCCTACAGCAGTGATGCACAGATTTGCATTCTGTTTAGCTAGGTTTATAAACATGTCATTATCAAATTCACATACATTTCACTTTCACATAAGTTTCTTTACATACACAAATTAATATGATGTCTCTAGCACGGACCATATACTGCTACGAATGCGACAGCTGGGCAGACATCCGCTGCAAGGATCCCTTCAACTACACAGCCTTACCACGTGATCAACCTCCAATAATGACATGTAATGGCTGCTGTGTGAAAATGGTCAGAAATGCGAGATCACGTGAGTAAAATGTATACTGTTCATGCTCTATCCTACATTCCAAAATTATTCTATTATATTCAAAACTTACACAGTATTAAAATGAGAATTAGTACAATTTACAGTTGTCCACCTCTGGGTCAACTGATCTCAAATAAATACAGTATATATGTTAAATTAAATCTCATTATTCTAATTTGTACATGAGGCATGAGAGTAAACTTGGAAACTACAATGGTGTTACTGCAGAGTTCTGTACAACTAAGTGGCCAGAATTATCACCTCCAGTCCTTGATGATTCTATCATAATTTGTGCAAAAAGCAACAACTGCATATGTTACAAATCCAACAGAAAAATGTTACAATGAACAACAATGCACTAAACATCTGAGCGAGAAAGAAACTTAACAAATGAGGTAAAAACAAACTGTCTCTTGGCAGACAAAACCTGATACTTCAAAACAGCAGACTGTCACACAGAAATAACCTGATCATTCCAGCTTCATCCAGATCTACTCTCATGCTTTGCAAACATCAATTCATTTTGCATAGTGCAGTCACTTAATGTGCAAACAATTCCTGGTAAATATACCAATTTTATATTGTTAACTATTCTGTACATAATCATAAGTAATTTAACTTGAACAGTGTTGTTAAATTTTCTCTTACTCTTTTTAAGTGTCATTCTGCTCAATGTTATGGCTGCTTCAGTACCACTATTTCCAGCCCTTTCAGAAAACATACGTAGAATGTGTAGAAAGTACTTTTTGCCAGTCTCACCCTGATACAATGTTTTTTCTCCTTTCTCAACCAATCACGTTGCTGAATCACCACCATGATGTCATAAACAACATGGCTTCCACATGTTATCATGATGACGGCTGCCATCTTATCGTGGATGATTCTACAAAATAAAACAAACATGTTGAAAAAATGTAAATAAAAATGTTTAAACATTAATTGAAATTATATTCACAACAAAATAAACACAATTTTATCATGACGAATGTAATAAAATCAGAATATGAAAGTGTACGTCGTACTTGTACATCCCAGCTACAGATCAACTTATTCATGGTGGATCACGTCTGCATGATGGAAAGTAGCGGCACGGGTCACATGTGCTTCTGCGAAGAGGATATGTGTAATGCAGCAATGTCCTCCCTCAACAACCTATCACTGTTACTTCACTCACCATTCCTCCTCGCGCTCCTCGTATCCTGCATCCATAATCACTTGCTGGCTGCTGCACATGGTTGCATGGTGCACAGATAGATTTAGAAGCTCAATCGATCTTCACTTATGATGATCGATTAGCACCGCTATTACCTTAGATAACATTAACACGACACTACCAATGTGTGTGTGTATGTGCATGTGTGTGTGTGTGTATATATATATATACATACATATACACACACACAGACAACAATAGCCAAATGAGTCATTAGAAAATATGAGATGCTGCTACTTACTGCAGTTTACTTATTATAAAATACAACAAACCATTACATCAAGTGATCAGAACTGATTTAATAATTTTTCCCTGAGTAATGGCCCATTACACAGTAAGATACTCAGGATATTTATGAACACACACACACACACACACACACACACACACACACACACACACACACACACACACACACACACACACAGAACAACTGAAGGAGAATCTCAAATACAAAATTTACTCCATCTCAGTTTTCAAGGACTCACGAATGGCTGTACTTTTAGTACCCATTTTACTTGATCATTGTAGATATGAATTATTATTCTTACACTTACAGTACTTCTTTGTAGGTATATGCATTAAAACATTACTTACTTCAGTTTAAAATCTATGATATACTGTCACTTCTTGTTGACAAGTAAACTCCCATTTTATGATTTCTGCTCAGCAGTAGCATGGCATCAAAACTTACCACAAAAACCCTAACCATCAGCTTGTTAACTTCAAACAGTGCCAGACTGTCTACATGAGATGGCCAAGTACTAGAAATTCCCCAATCACTTTGCTGGGAAATTTGTAACTAAAGCCTGGACATAATTAAATTTATAATGCTTTGAAGCATGAATTTTATCTAGACAATACTTAGAACTTAGTTTGTACTGCACAGAAGACACATTTCATCTCTGACACACTTACTTTTAATGTGCCAACAGGTGGTATATGTAGTAACCACTCTGCTTTAAAGAGCTAATAAAGCAGACATTTTGGAAAAACGAATGCATGCTGTCTGGTATTATGAGCAGTGTGAGTGTGGTTGTTACACACCATAGCACTAACTTGCTACAAAGGAAAATTTCACATCTGTAGACTTGTTATGGCATTATGTTCAAGATTTAACCGTTCTTTTGACAGTAAAACCTTGTTATCAGGAAGTCCAGGTACCCTCTGTCAAAAATAATAAAGAGTCATGTACCATAATTTTAATTATTATTTTAAATGTACTACAATATGAGGTCAAAAAATATTCCTTGAACTAATCAAATGAGGATAATTATTGACACATATTTTCAGTGAACAACACGGGAGTTATGACCACTAAATATATTTGTTAAACCAAAATTTTCCACTTTCTACAGAATAAACTAACAACTATTATAACAAGAATTTTTGGAGTAAAGGAAGAAAAATTCAACCATAATGCTCTTACATGCATAATGACAATTCTTTGGTATAAGCTACAAAGACAGTATTTAATTATAATATGATGTACTTACACAAGGCAATCAGAATTTATGAAAGTTGATGTTGTAACACCACACAATTCTGCAAAGAGTTACAAAAGAATAACTCAGTGCTTGCATAATTGAAAAAGGTACATCACAACATTGAGCAAATTACAACAAGGTTTTACTGTAAGAATGGTAGTAGAAAAGTAGCTTAGACATGGTCTCTTGTCCATGATATAAAACATCATTACTGCATGGTAAGAACCATATCTGTTCTCTTCATGACATTAAATAATTGTTTGTCTTCCATGGTAGAATGCATACACAAACATAAAACAATCAGATTCAATTACAGTAGAAAACATCATTTGCTTTTAAAGGTAAAATTAACCATACTTACCAAAAATAAATTTCAGTAAGCAATATATTGAAGATTAAATTTTCTCAGTCAAATACAACTCTTCCTTTTTATTAATGTTATCTCACCAAGCTAAAAAAAATATATTGCAGGTCTCAATTTAACACATTCTTTTCACTTGGTGAATGACTGTACACTATAAATTGTGGAAAAGTTCCCATTTAAACTGTATCAATATACATTCAAAAAATTACAATGGAATACAAGAGTAATACCGTTACAACTGTGTTAATGAAAGTGTACAAGAAACAGTCTCCGTCAAACAATGGCTAATGCTTCACGGGAGGTGTCTGCAAAAATTATTTCATTATAAATAATGTTACATTTTATGAACATGTGTTGCAATTGAGATGTACCAAGTAAAAACAAATTTAGACATTTACTGCATTCATTTTGCATCAGTATGAAACAATTACACAGATCATATCAAATTATTTATATGAAATGCTCAAACCATAAAAAATAGGAAACATGGATAGGTTATACTATTGGTTATTAAAAAAATGTACTTTAGGGAGGTCCAGTAATAAATTTTATATACGTATATCTACATTTTGGCATATTTAAAAATAAATTGATGTTATAGGTCATATCAAGGTTTTCTCTACAACTTATGGTTCTTCTGGTTACATACAGCAGCTGTCCAATTTTCTTTAAAACAACTGTTTTTAATGTAAGCTTAGTTTTCACCAAATGAAAAAAAACATGGCAAAACATCTGCACTGGTATAAACCACATCCAAGAGTTCCATGTAGTGAACAGAAGTTGCACACTAAATTGAACAGAAAATTACGCTGTGCAGTTTTATACTGCAATGTACACTTGACTGTCTGGTAGTAGTACTTAGTAATGGCTTTCTTCCACATTCCTTCCCTCTTACTCTTTCACTAATCTTGAATGTTTGGATGATTATGAACAATGTTCTAAAATATTAATTTGAATTGCCTGAGAACTTGCATCTTCCATTAACCCACCAACTTTTATTCTGTGCACATGAACATCATTACTGTTCTAACCTCAGTTAGTGCTAATAAACTACCGCACGGCTTGTATAAACTTTGAACCATGTGGAATGCTGGATAAACTTCTTGGATGACAATCTAACCTCTTTTTCTTTCTAAAACTGAGCCAAGTATTAAGCACAGCATTGCTTTAATTTGTATTAAAATTCATCTTATTATTCTTAGAAATACTGTAAAATATATTACAAGTCTAAATTTCACACAGGATGAATACATATGAATTTAAGCAGTGTTGTTGCAGTGAACTGCTGGTTTAGAATACCTCATATGGAAATGGAATGGGCACGCGTCTGTTTGTTGGTTATCAGCTCAAAGTATTCCTAGCGTCATTCACTTCCATTTACATTTTCATTGCAATATTTATTCTGCAAAAACTTCTGATCACATCACGGTAGCTGTAGAACACCCAGGATACTGGACATTTTCATAGTAATGCAAATACTCCATTTTCGCGACAGCAAATGAAAGGTACAGTGGAATGATAAAGGAAATACTTTGAGAACATAACCACGCTGTGTTTTATGGAATGACTTTTACTAACCAGTCTTTTAAGAACCATGATTCCCAGTCTCATGAACTTCATGAAAAAGACCACCAAAAATCTTGTACATTTGTGGAAACATTCAGTGACCTGCTGTTGCTGCTGTGGATCTTTCACTGATCTTTACAATTACTGCGCCATGAAATACTATGTGCACTGTTTTATGATCGCTTTTCCCACATTGCTTCCACACAGCAAGTCTGACTAGAATTGTTGTTATGCTTGAAACATTCATGGCTTTGTTTTTGTGTTTCAATTGAGACTTTACATCACTGCTCCAATAGCGAAGTGTTTGCAATTGAAGAGAATCAAAATGAATGACCAAGAGTTTTCTTCTAATCCAGTACATGCTACAAACATGCACATCAAAAATACAGTCATATCAACCTGGTTGTGCAACATACACATCGAACAAAATAGAAAAACATACTTCTAAATTTCGAAATGCATATACAATTTTTAACAAAAAGTTTTATTTTTTTTGACACTTATGACACTCATTATATTTCTAGAGTCTGAAACACTTAAGATATTTTAATACACTCAAATATGACACCAAAAGCATTTTAAACTTGCACATAAGTGTGTAGTGTTTGCCTATAAAACGTACAAACTATTAAATATTTGTTCAAATACTGAGAAACTTGGATGACCTTTTGTTTAAAATCAATGTTAGCATCATAAAATTTTAATTAAACATTTTTTAAATGATCTCAATTCCCATAACACTCTTCACTGCTGAAACACCCAGTCTGTTAATACTTCTTTTCATTGTTGTTACAAAGAACTCATTTCCCCTCAGTATTTTTCTATCTACCTATCCTGTATTATAACAGCTGTCGCCATCTTCCGGAAACCAAACGCCATTCCTCCCTGTTTCTCCACAGATCTGGCTCCACATTTCTTGCTGTCATGGCTGCTTGCACTCCTTCTATCCAAGTCTTCCTTGGGCGCCCTCTTTTCCTTCTCTCTAGTGGGATCCATTCCATAATTAGTTTTGGTATTCTTTCCTCTGGCATCGTTTCGACGTGGCCATACCATTGTAGTCTTTTCTTCTCTATGATCTCTATGATGTTCAGTTTCCCTTTTACTCCCATGATCTCCTTTATATGTTCATTTTTTATTCTTTCCACCCTTGCAGCCCTCCTTAGCACATCCATTTCTGTAGATATAATTTTATTCATTTCTCTCGTAGGAATTTGCCACATTTCTGCGCCTTATGTCAAAATGCTCTGAATTATACTCTGATAAACATATAATTTTCTGTTTTTAGTAATATTTTTGTGCCACCAGATAGAATTTAAAGCATTTATAGCCTTTCTCATTTGACTAATTCTGTGTTTTATTTCTGTTGTATTATCTCCCGACTGATCTATTTTTGTACCTAAGTAAGTGCATCTTACAGCTCCAATTAACAAAACCATAAGTGGAAACTTCATTTAAATATAAAATTATATGGCGTATATATGAAGGTAAAGGCTTGAAACACTCTCCAAAGAAAATACTGACACTGGAAACACTGCAATCACCCCACTTTCTATTAAATTTAAACTGCACTTATATCAAACTACTCAAAGTTCAGACATTCTTTCACATCTCAATGATATTTTTAAGACGTTTCCTCTATACCTTGGTCACTTCTTTCTTAAGCAGGAAATGAAATCACAACATTGCATTATTCTTATCATTACAAAGACTTCCAAAATGGCTGCCTGAAGTGGTGTGTAAGTCTTGATTTACCCTGCTATTATTACAAAGTAACAACGATCACTTGGGGAGTGATGATGGGAAAGGTCAGTGTACAACCATGTGGCCTGGAGTCCAATACTTTCTACATGGCATTCGTCATCTAACTGTGTTCAAAGGGCTGATTACGTCCCATTCTATTGTATGTGTGGCAGTCACCAAATGCAAATGGGTGCCTGTTCATCTGTGTTATACTGAATTGTTTGGGACAGCAATTACATGATTTTTGTATGATGTAGAATTGTGTTCAAAACAGGATGTCATTCCATGGATGTGTCTGAAATGTATTTTCCTAGCTTGAGTCTCTCAGTATATCATAAATGAACACACCCTCTTATTCAAAATAATGCAGTATCATAAGAATTGTAAGGAACTATCTTCTGTGTTTTGAAAGCAATTTAAGGTCAATACATCATTCAGAACCAGGTCAAAGAAAAGTCATATTGAATCCAAAATCTACTATTAAAATTAAAAATAAAGGAAATCAGTTTCAAAGAGATGCTGTTTTTCGATGCATTTCTTTAAGTACATTATTCTCAAGAACAAACCATTATCACAACAAAGGAACAAAATCAGTATCCTTAAATTGTATGGCAAAACAATCATATATATGCCACCCACATACCCTCACTAACATGTAACTGGTTTTTAAAGTACTTTTCAAGTTCAAGAATAGGAAAGTTAATTTATCAGCAAATATAATTTTCAGTGAATAAAATCTTTTGTGGATGTCTTTCAGTCAACAGAGTTCTAACCAAATCTTAATTACTTCATCAAGGACATATGTCACAGAAACACTTTTTATGAACACTGTGGTGCAAATAACAGTATTGCTGATAGTGTGGGAATGTAGACTTGTTAAAGAAATTATGTAATGTCAACTGAGTGAGACATTTCAATTGTGCTGCTGATCATGATCAAAATACTTCTGCTGTAGTCAGTGGCGTATTGTGAATTTTGAGCAAAGGCATGCAACATGCAATCAACATTTGCTTAAGAAATCATACAAATTATTGTTTTCAAAATAATTTATACTTATGAACTGCTTTAATATCATAATGCTTCTTCCTAATTCAAGGATATTTAAATGTCCTAGATTTTAAAAATTCAAAACAAATAAACAAAGTTAAAAAATATACATATGATAAATGCATGACTTGATCACATTGGCCAATTAACATTCTAATATTCATAGGTATTTTATTTGCGTAGCAGTATTCATAGACATGGAGTCCTGTAAACAAACTAACTCCCTGGCAAAGCGATATGGCAACACTATGGTTGTAATTCAACGAAAAACCACTTGTGGTGTTACTGTTGTCTGTGACAGTTAACAGTATTCTTGCCTAATGCAGTGACAAGTAGTGCCACCAATAGGACAATGGTAAAATTGCTAGCTAGGGTGCCTGAATGTAACTTAAAATCTGCATGCATACAGTTGATATTTCCAGCGCATGCGCATTGTACCATCAAAGAGACACACATTGGAGATTCAATGCTGAGAATACAGCAACGCCACACATTGGCACTTCGTTGAAATATGCTTGAAGTGTGTACTTTGTGTAGGTATTTAAATCAGACTTGAGTAATCATTTCATATTTTCCACGAACGAAAATTTTCAGGAAAATCTAAGGGCATGCAATGCATGCCTTGCATTCATGGAGTTTATGCCACTGGCTGTAGTTATTCAGAGTTATAAATAAGACTTTATAATACTTGAATTATTATAATTTGAGTTTAAGGGACAATGATGTTTTCCTTTTCTTCCACATGCGGTAGCAAAAATTGCTGCACCACCAGTATAAATTTTGTGCTTTTTAAGGCCATAATATAGAATTGTAAAAGATACAGGGAGGTGCGGACCATGTTTGAAGAACAAATGCAAGCAAGCTGAAATAATGTCACGCATCATATGTTTTATGAATGTTTTAGAATGAAAATGTAAATACATATTGTTTATTGCTATGTTGAAACAATATGAAATGTGAACAGAAAGCAAGGAAAATTATGAGTGATAGCGATAATATTATATAGACTTAGCAATGATGTTAAAAATCAGAGTATTTGCATGAAAAATCAAGGTGTTATCTGTTACAGTCACTAATAAGTGTTACCTGTAAGAATGAGGATCCACTTTCACATAAAGCTGTGTGTGCTTCCCAACAGCAACAAACCATGTAAAGCAACTTCAGATGCTTGAAATATAATGTAAATATACAATTTTAATGTGCAGTGGACTTCATTTCCAGAAACACTTGACGTTAACACAAGACTTCCCTGCAAAGTCACAAACACTTTCTCAGTCTTTTCAGCCATCATCCTTTCACTGTCACCTGTTCAAAAACAATCACCGTCACAGATATAGAGATAAATGCTGAAGACAAAATTACTATCATTTGAAATTTCGCTGGCAGCACCATTCCAGGTTTATGTATTCAAACTAATGTGCAAGCAGACTTCAAGGACTCCAACCCATGCAAGTAACATGATTCACTTATCAAACTTAGACACTATTGCTACAGAATTAGGTTTTCTGCAACCTTTAAGCATATCTGTATATTCCCTGGATCTTCCTTAGAAATTAATTTGAAAGATACACAGGCTGTTGTTTGACAATTTCAGATAGAAATTTCGAATACGTTTTTAAATTCTATTACACCTGTTTAATACAATGTATAATGTCATGCATGTGCACGATCAGAAGCAACCATTTGTAAGAATAACTTGTTTAACAAATAATCAGAGCACTCATATATGGAACGTGATTTGATAAGCAAGCAGTATCACCATGCATTTGTACACGTATTCAATTGTGAGTGATTTTGCCTTTTCCTTTACAATAAATAAATATTATAAAACACTGATTTGAGTTTTGAGGGTATAAGTGTAATGAGTTTGAATAACACAATGCTCTGACCAGTACGGTTCACTGAATAAGTATGACAAAACAAAAAAATACATAATTCCACTGAGAACTAAATCACACTCTCTTATGCTGAAAAACACCCTTCTTTCCACAAAACTGTAATTTGAAACATGACATTTCATGAGTTTAAGAATTCTTATGTATTAAGTACCAGGAGTTTACTTTCAGTTATAAAAAAAGCAATATTTAGATTCCGATCAGGTTTGATATTTCGATAGAAAGTAAATATTTATATTAAGAATATATAATTAAATGAAATGAAAATAAACTACAAAATATAAAATAAGAAATAATCGTATAAAAACATAAAAGTGTATGTTCTGTAGTTAGAAATCTAAATAGTTACAATTCATATGAACACAATAATTAGGTAAACAGACTGTTCATAAATAAAGCTTTTTATTTTATATATAACAGTTGTTTAATACAGATTTAAAATGATACCCATAAAATAGCACATTAACTTCCAAGTGAATAAAACACTTCAACGGAACAGTTAACTAACCTATGCTGATAGGTGTGCTGTAGTTCACCAAAATGGAACAACCACATACAGCAAATTATACTACAATAACATTACACATCTAAGTGGTAAGCAGTTGTTGTCTGATGGCCATAATGTCTGGTTACTGTATCTCTGCTCCTTTCTATGTGCACATGTTTTCTCATAGTTGCTTGAAACTTACGCCTGTACTTGCAACTCGATTCAGCTCAACCCTGTAAAAATTCAAATAACATTTGGTCACATAAATATATCACAAACTATTTCCTTCTCTCCCACATTTTCTAGTTATCTGTTATTTCCTTGCATGAGCGCAACACCATAGGTTATGAACATTCAACAAGAAGGCTACACCTACATCAAGTTAAAATTGATAGGTCAGGAAAAATATATTACATTGATTTATGTGTGAAAAATAGCATTCTGTCTCTCAATTAACCTTACAAGTAACACTTCAAATTACTGATAACTGACTATGCTGATTTGTATGGAGACTGATGGTTATAACACATGTCACTGAAATCAAAGACAGAAAGTAAAATATATATAGTATTATCAAGGCTATATGTCACCAACAGCACAATGGCAAATTGCATAATACCAGCATAAAAAATTATATGGTGTACTACAGTAACACTTAGTAAATGAGACAAAGTGGCACTGAAGTTGCAGCAGACATTTCAAATGTGTTTCATGTACTTAAACGAAGAAACATGATTTTTTTTCTGTGCAATTTTCACAGTCTTTCAGATTGTAACTTTATTAAAAGGGACTTAAATTGTGAATATGTATGAAACTATGTAACTTTTGAAAGACACAATGGAATACAAACACAAGAAGCTAAAGTAACATGTGTGTGTGTGTGTGTGTGTGTATTGTTACTTAAAAATAAAATTACGATACCCTAACTGAAGTGAACTGTTCCAGCAAGAAATGTAACCACTCAACAGAACGTGCTGCTATGTTACTTTGATATGCAGAACTGCTTGTATTGATGGTGAGTTTGCAATAACTTGCACACAAGATAACATGAAAGTGGCCACACGGAAGGAAAATACTGTCTCATGTACTAGTTAACAGACCTGGCTGTATTCAAACATCTCTTACAACAGATGGTGAAAGCTGCATTCTCATACAACAAAACATGCAGCACAAATTCTGTTACACTATGTTCACCTCTGTGGTTTCAGGAACATCTTAACCTGTAAAGGATCTATAAGCTTTTTCCTACATTTTCCTAATGTAAATGACACACACATTCAAAATCTGGGGAAAGTGATGGTCATGCACATGTTTAAGCCCTTCTTTGAATATTTAACAGACAAATAAATTGAATTATGATTCTTTCTATGCAAACACACAGAGGAAAATAATAATTCTCAACATTCTCCATTTAGATACATTAGTTAAGAATGTCCTTATCTTTCACAACCCATACAGGATTCACTTTCATGTTCACAAGAGCCTGTCAATGGGCAAGAATAATCCAAACGACGCTGTGTAAAAACCCAGAAGAGTTAAGACATGAACTACACCACGGCCGAAGTCTGTAATCTTGCAAGAATAATAAAGTTCACATTCTCAAACCCTGTTTAATACCAATTTTAATGTTATCCTCCCACCTACACCTTGGATCTCCCAAGTGGTCTCATTGCTTCTAGTTTTCTAACCACATTTCTGTATGCCCTTTTTTATATCACCTATGATACATTTCTTGTCCATCTCATCCACCTTACACTAATACAATACTGAAGAGCAGAAATCATGGAGCTTCTCATTATGCAGGTTTCTTCAGCTTCCTGTTATTTCCTCTCTCTTAGATACAAATTTTCTCCCCTGTACCCTGTTCTCACTCGTGATTTATGTTCTTCCCTACATACAAGAGACTGAATGTCATGAAACAGTACAAGCAAAACTATCTTTATACATACTTTAACCTATGCATTTGTAGATAAATGGTGTTCTGAGAAAAGATTCTAAATAATTTGCTTGAACTCAGTGCTCTTAATTTCTTTGTAAGTGTAACTGTCATTCTTACTGTCGCTCCCTGCTCTATGCAACTCAGTACATCATAGCCTCTTGCATTTCATAATCATCAAGCTACACACACCACCATCTGCACATGGTACCTCTCACACCATACTCTAATTTATAGTAATAAATTAGAAACTTTTATGACATAACAGTTAACCTCTGAGTACCTCCTGTACATTTTTAATGGTTCACTTTGCCTTGAATATTACATTATAGGTTACAGAATTTGGTTGGTTATAATTTTGACTCGTTTTGTCAATTTCTAATTCAACCCCAATTTGGCCAATTCACAGTAATTTTCATGGGTGGGTTTAGCAGATTTTGACACTCCAGACTTCCAGCAGTTATCAGTTTATTATCGAGTAATTATTAATTAATGTTTTCATTTGTTCTGAAATGTAGATGCTGAACATTCCCATGTATGATGATTTACCTTACAATTTGGCACGCAGGTCCATATCTGCCAAACCTGTTTTGTAGCTTATGGTTTCTTTACCTAGCAGTGTTCTGTGAACAGCTGCACAACAGCAACACAAAGAGAAGATCACACTTCACTAAGAAGCACCACAACTACAACCACCACACTGCATAATTGCCACTATTACACCATTATAATTCAACACTTCAGCACGATACAAAATACACTAACTTTACTCATCCTGTACACTTCAAGGTGCTAGCTTGCTTAACCATTTAATATTCAGCATTACATGAAACTTTTCTGTTTGGATGTTGTGATGTTTCCACAGTTTAGGCAAAAAGACCTTTATTCCACAAAACCACATAGTTCAGAAATCATTCACAACTTTTAACCACTTTAATACACATAATATTTGAATGTTCCACTGTGTGAGATCATTTCCCTACACAAATATGCATGACCACATCTGATCACACTGGATGGCCCCGAATTTCTCCATAGACTTGTGGACCACATTCTGCACCCTGCTCCACACTTAAGAATGTTTATACAAAAAAGTAAAAAACCAGACACCTCTAAGAGAATTTCAATGAAATGTAATATTTTGTTGCAATATTTACACAACATGAAGTGCATGCTTAAAACATTCAACTCAGATGGAAGTATAGCCACCTCCAAAAACTTAGTAAAAATCAGACTACCTTTATACAATGAGTAGTATATTTATACTCCACCAGTAAACCTTAAAATTTTCACACGCTCAAATGAGTAAAATAAAGTCTAGGTAACAATGGAAAAAATCTATACAAGGCTCACGGTTGGTGTGCAGTGGAAGGGAAGTGCTCCTGCATGCCCCAAGATCAATCACAAAACAAATGCATACAAGGGGTGAATGTCCTAGAAGATCCTTACTGAGTGCAAAAATAACAACTTTCACCACTTGAAACAATAATTTCTTTGCTGCTCTCCATCCTGAATTGTCAACAAAAGATGTAGAAGTATCTGATATAAGAAAAGTCACACAAGAATGTTTTTGAGTGGTATATCAGAACAGAATAGGAACAAGTATGGCCCCTTTACTTCCATATGAAGTGCAGCGTATGGTTCAATACCTATAAAGCAGCTGTTGGCTTCAAACTGCACCCTCCTAGTTAGCAGTGGAGATGGTAAACATGTTATGCACTTTTACCGCAACAACCGTCACTTCAGTACTGCACTTAAGTATTGGCTCACATGTTTACTGGTTTAACAAAATAATTTCTTGTAACTGTAGGATCAAACTAAGATCTCAGACTTTGATACAGCCTTTGGAATGACCTCAGAAATGGAAAATGGGCATGAGATTTCAAACTTCAAATGTGAGCAGTCTGTATAGATCAGGGTCACCACAGACAGTTAAAAAAGAATTTGTGAAGTATATGTTAGATTTATTGAGAGTACAGAAAGTCAGGCATGACAAGCAGGGAGCTGAAAAAGCATAAAATTTCTTTTTTTTTTTTTGTATGGAAAAGTTAATGAAAATTATCAGTTAGGGTCAGGGTTTTTATAAATTCAAAAATCATATTAGAAGTTAAGAGAGTAGACTTTGTTAGTGCTAGCACGTTGTATACAGTACTTGGTGTAATGTTCTCAATGACATGCCCCAACTGAAGATAAAGGTGATGACTAAAAATGACAGTTTCTATGACGAATTACAGCAGGTGTTTGATCAGTTCATCAAGTACGACATCAAAATTCTGTCAGGAGATTTTGGTACAGAATTATGGACAGAAGGTGCATAATTTGCCACACTGAAATACCTGTTGTCAAGAAAGCATTTTCTCATATCACAACATTCACAAATACACTTGGACTTCTCCTGACAGGACAACTAGTAATCAGGTAACATCTTAATACATAGATGACATTCGCATACACAGGATATGTGACCTTCCAGAGGGGCTAACTGTGATACTTACTTACTGGTGATTACAGAAGCTGGGGTGAGACTGTCAGTAACTAAACAAGAAACACATGTCAAATATGGAAAGATTAATCTGAAGACAATAAACAAGATTAAACTTGGAAGAGTGTATCAAGTTAAAATCTCAAACACATTTGCTTCTTTGGAGAACTTAGATAACAGCAAGGATGTTAACAGGGCTAGAGGAAATATTATAATATCAAGATCTCAGATAAAGAGAGGCTCAGTCCATACAAACAGAAGCTGATAAAACATTTTATAACAAATGCTCCAATTTTTAGACAAAAGGGAGCAGGTTTTAAATGCAATGGTTACAGGAGCCACACCAAATTACTGAAGATAATCTGACCAATAAGATGTTAAACTAGCAGGTATCTTGGGACACAAAAAGCAAATATTTGAAGGTAAAATTATTGAACTCCAAACAAACAGTAAGAACAGGAAAAACTGACATTTGTACAGGGCCATAAATTACAACTCAACAAAAGATCAGAATGGTGATCTGCTGCTTGCAGATTCCCCCAATACTCTGAACAGGTGGAAGGATCACTTCTGTTACTGAATGTACGTGGGGTTAATCATGTTAGACAGAATGAAATATGAATACACAGAGCTGAGTCACTAGTACCCCAACCTTGTGCCTTTGAGGGGCTGAGATGGTTATTGAAAAATCTAACACAAATACATCACCAAGTATTGATCAAATTCCAGTAGAACTGATTCAAACAGATGATAGAATAATATGTTCCCAGCTCTATACACTCACTAACTGCCCCAGCAATGGAAGGAGCAAGTCACTGTACCTGTCTACAAAAAGGGTCATAAAATAGGCTGCAGTAATTACCGAGGAATATCACTGTTATTAAGCACATACAAAATTCTATCCAACATTCTCCGTCACAGTTAACTCCATACAAAAACAAAATTAATGGGGTTCATCAGTGTGGATTTTGAAGTTAACAGAACAACTACTCATCATGTATGCAGAATTTGTCATACTTGAGAAAAAAAATGAGGATACAATGCACCAGTACATCAGCTATTATACTTCAAGAAAGTGTATTATCAGGCAGGATGTTTTCCGCAGTACTCTCATTGGGTTTGGTCACTATGCACCTACGCAGCTATGAGCAAGTCCTGCTTTAAGCTGGACACACTGCACATAAAACATGAAAATATATCCAATGATTATCTTTTCATACACCCACCTATCTTGTCCACATAATGACCATTCAGAGGTAATTCAGCTAGGATTCAATGAGCACAAACTGTTCTTAAAACACTCCATAAGCGTGACTGGATATGACTTGTGAGTACTGGTGACACTAAGACAATTGTCCCTGTACTTAACACATCTGGTGCCACGTTATACATATATGTACCATACAGCAGCACGCCATGGGTTCTACAGGAGAACTGGAGTACAGATCCATGCATTCTTAACCTTGGCCCCAGATGGAGAAACTCAGTGTCGATGCTTCAACTACTTTGGAGGCCGAGTGGATTCCAGATCTGGTCTTGATCTTGTGGCAGACAGAAAACCCTTGTCCGTGATAAGAATAGAATCAAGGTCAAAGGCTATATTAAGTCACTTTTATTTTAGATTTAAAATACTTAGAATTAATGTAGAAAATTTAACTTTGGATACGCAAATGAACATAAGAAAATTCCAGCTTTCTAAGAACACATACCTAAGCTGAAAGGGAACATATTTACCTTCACATAAAATGCTTACACATCACTGTTTATGGGCAGGTTATCACAGGAAGAAATTTTTGAGCATAAACACGTAGCAACCAGTTTAGACACATAATACTTCTGGAACCTAACACTGGCAGCACAGTATTTTTAATACATTATGCCTGTACTGAGAGGGTTACAATAACATATACAGTACGTATCTAAAGCATAATTAATGATTATCATGGAGTGCCAACGGATTTATTGGAATACTTGCTTTGTGACAGGCACCTAGATGCCCAGGCAAGTACAGTAAAACTGTTTCCAAGTGGTTTCTCCTGGAAAAATTCTATGTTACAATTCCCAAACTACGAATTGACCCACCAGGGTTAAAACATTTACGGGTTCATACTGTTGGGTACCTACATACCATGATGGTTTCATATGTATGTAAAATGACTGCATGCTTCATATGTAATTGCAACGTAACATGGTCCCCACTGTATAGTTCCCACTGAAATGTCTTCATCTGTTAAGTTCAACATTACAAGGCATGAAGCATAATCTGTTACATGAACAAATTACTATGAACAGAACCTACCGCAAATGGAAATCATGCCACCTTGCAGCAATGAATATATGACACAATGCAAATTTGAACCATTATTGTTTTAAATATACATGACGTAAGATGAATATCGACACAAAAAAAGTGAAATTACTGTAGCATATATTCTAGAATTTACACCTCATACATGGGAAAATGTTATCTCACATGGCAGTTAAATGTTAAAAGTACTGTAACACCACTTTCCTGGAAAGTTTACCTGTGACTTTGAACTGTACACTTAAAATACACAACATTCAGTAAAATGCACTTCAAACAGAAGCCGAATAAAACAGAAAAAATATGAATTTGGTGGGAACTGTCAGCTTAAACATCTGTCTTCTGCTCATACAGTGCTTCCTGGAATCTGACGAGTAGGAACATTCGTCATGAATGGGAAAGAACTAGGCTTTTCATTAACCAAATGTGTGCAGAACACTTTAATGGATGACACAAAACTGTAAGACAGAAAGAATGGAAGAAAGAAAAACAAAACAAACATTAAAATGTGTACAGTACTCACCAATAACAATGCATATGTAGCATGTGTTTCTGAACTGTGATTTGGATAATTACATGGGGTTATGTACTGTGCAACATTTTGATCCTGAATCACAAACATGAAAAAGAAAAAATCAGGTCACTTGGGATGTTGTGATAAGCAGGCCTTACCATAAGTGTAACAGAACCATGTTAAAACTGGGCACTAAAGACCAAAAGTCACATTTCAGCATTCTATACAGAGCACTACTTGCAGATAGCTTTTACTCACATGCGGACAGAGGAATTTGCTCAACACTTCAGCTTCTTTCACGGCCTGGATTGCTATCCATAAAGAACAATTCTTTTCAGGTATGTAACAATTTTGATGATAAACTGACCGGCAGCAGAAAGGATACAGATTTTATTTGAAGAACTAAGGAACTTTATTCACAACTGGCACATTTCAGAGACAAATTCGAGAAAACCATGCTTAACACATACAACATGCCATATTGACCCAAATCAAATTCTAGGTACTCTCCAACTTTAGCATCTGAGAACCCAACTGCCATTTCAAATCTGCATGTTGAGAATGCATTTTGCTGTGGGGTTGCTCTATCTGAATTCTATACTTGCAATATCAGCAGTGAGAGCCAAAAAGGACTGGGAGGAAAAAGGAAATGCCCATATTTCCACTCACTGCAAGTCTAGAACAAGGAGAGGTAATTTGAATCAAAAGTGTATTTCGAATGCCGTGTGAATATACACGTAATTAAATTACAATGTATAACACAACAGACCTGATTTTTAATTTACAACTAATGATGTGTATAAATATCATATGCCATTCATGTAACATATTACAACACAAAACAGACTGAATATTGTAACAACTTGCAGATGACTGCAAAACTTAACCCTGTTACTTTAGTCATACCGTAACCATAATTGAGCACTGTAGGAAGAGGATGTTATGACTGAATCCAGAAATACATTTTGTTATATACTGTACAGGAGTTTTAAAAAATGTTGCATATTGAAAGCATGGTAAAACATATTATGGCATATGACATTTCTGGAATATGCCTGTGACAACTGGAGCTTCATTATACACCATGAACATAATAAAGGCACGAATATTCTGTTGCTGCTGAAAACTCCATCCTAAGGTTGTATGTACAAGATGAAGTTTCTAAATCTGAAATACTCTCACAGACCATTCTTAGAAGACATGCACTGTAATTTCTAAACTGTCACATAAAAAATGGAGAGTGTGAATCTGCATTCATAACTTTTAAAAGTCAATGTGTCTGCAGACATATGGTTATATTAGGTATGGTCCAGATGAAATTTTCAGCAACTAATGAAAATGAGAGCCGAAAACATTTAATACCATATGTACACACAAAGCAGTCTAACTCCTTTCATACAGCCTTCTCATATTTTTTTTCTATTCAAAAACAGTTTCGTATATGTAAATATTTGTCCAAAACACAGCACACAATCATGAGTGTTCTTTAACACAGTCACATCATGCCACATCATCATGTCATACACCCATCAAAAGAATAGGAAAAACCGCTTTTCCTTGCGGAATTGTCGAGGAGTGAGCCTGCCTTCTACACAGTTTAAACATTTACATTACAATATGCACCTAATGACCTGGCCCACTAGAATATCACAGAAAAGCTTCCTAGAAAATTCATAGTCTTACCATTAACATTTGGCAATTTCATGAGAAATACTTCACATAGTTTTATTATGTCACAACAATACCACACACAACTACATGTGGTATATTAAAAATTCAAAACAAATTCTATGGGCCAGGCCACAAATGTGTAAGTGTATGTGTATGTGTGTGTGTGTGTGTGTGTGTGTAAAAAACATCTGTCTGGTTACTAAAGTACTCCATCCCAGTACAAACAAATCTACTAAGAATGCTAAAACAATTATATTAATTACATACTAACACTGTGAACATTCTCTTAAATAAATGGCACTAATTTAAGGCCATTGTTAATTGTAATAACAGTTACATTGTTCCGACATGAAACATAATCTTACTGCGATTCTACCGAAAATGTGAGGAATGAGGAGTGAGGACATAGCCCTCAAAAACCACAGAGAATGTTCACAGTAAACAGCATCCCTACCCCAAGGTGAGGCAACCTATGCTAGCACCTGGTTACTCAACCACATGGACTGAGATAATCTTTACAATATGACAGAACTGATATTACCATTCTCATGCAAGTAACCAGGCCATAGAGGACATCTACACCACAACAATGAAAAATGGCATTCAGTTGTTCCACAAAAATCCTGTTTTCCTCTTTACAATATTGTGAATGCCATTTTAATTACATATTTCAGTTACTTAAATAACTACTCACTTGAAGTATTCTGTATACTAACCCACAATCTGGATGAAGTGACTCTAACCAGATCCAAGCAGGCAAAGTACACGAAACCACCGAATTGTACATACCTGGAGCCTTTGAAAACAAATTATATGACTCTCGAAGACAATGTCACCCCATCCTAACAGACACATTTCAAAAGTTCTTCAAAGTAGAGTCTGACTTTTGGTATTGTTAGCATCTACTTAATAAAATTACCAGTTAAAGTGTGTTTACACGTTTACATTTCCATGATATACATTTTATTAAGATTAAATGGATTACTGAATGACAAACGAAAATGAAGTCAACTCAAGTGTGTTCACTATCCACTTCTTTTTAAGTTTTAATTATTATCTGCAAAACCTTCCCTCTAGAATTCAAGTGTTTGAGTTACACGTTCATAATACACAGTCTTTCTTAATGTAGAATATGCAAGACATCTTGAGTTGCGTTTAACATACATATGTCTGCTTCCCTATTTTGGGTGTGCCCGCCTCACTGCCTTCTTGATACGTCGTTCAGGCCTCGAAGCAGTAGCAGCTGCTCTGTAAATACATTCAAAATTGCAATATTCTGCAAATTGGCAGTTAGCTTCATCTGCATTACAAACATTACACATCAAACTAAACCACCTACAACTGCCCAATACATTTATAAATGCCATCATTTCTACCAGGCTACCAGGACAGCTGAGACAGTATAGACCAGGCTATGAGCTGAACAATTTGGTATCCAATTCCCAGAAAGAACAAGAGATACTCCTCTTCTCTCAAATGTCCAGACTTGCTCTGGGGCATACCCAGCCCATGCAATGGGTACCACGGTCTCAGGGCATAAACCTGACCACTCACCTCTACCTAAAGCAGCGCTTAAGAAAGAGCAGAACTAGACCACTCCCCGTTATATGCCTACATGCACAGACTATGACAACTTTACTTTTTTACCATCCCCTCTATAAAAATGGGGGCATGCGGTGTCGCAGTTGGTTGAGGCACTGCGCTACAAGCCAGAAAGTCGTGGGTTCGATTCCCTGTGGTGTCATTGGAACTTTCCATTGACATAGTCCTTCTGGCCACACTACGGGCCTGGGGTCGACTCAGCCTCTAACACAAATGAGTACTAGGAAAATTTCCCGGGGGGTAAAGGCAGCCAGTGCGTAGGGCTGATAACCTTACCACCTTCATGTGCCGACTGTCATGAAATCTCGGAGCCTCAACCTCCTGGAACCCTAAAGGACTGTCCAGGCCTGTACAGGGATTGCTTTACTTTTACCTATGAAAACAAACAGCTTCATAACAATCCAGAAACACAGGATGTCTCAAATTGATTATAAAGTTCAACTGCGAATTGTAGCAATCATTTACACAAGAACAACAAATTCAGAGGAAAATTCATACAGCTTACTTTCTAATGCACAGATTTCTTGCCCTGTTGACCCACCACAGTAACTTTTTCTTTATTTTGTTTTGGTGAATAACATATTACTTAGACCAGAGGTACATAAATCATGGGCACCAGGTGACCCAGGCAACAATTTTGGACAGTGACACGTACTAGTTGTGGGTCCCCAAAAAGGAACTTGCTTCATATCACTCTTCTGCCATCCAGCGTTGTGAGGTGGCTCCTAGACTTTTGGAAAATTTGTGCAACCCTGACTTAGGCATGGACTGTTACTGCATTAGAACTACTGGACAGAAACTCAAAATTCAGCACTGCTCTCATGCAACTACTGTTTTCGATAAACTGGACCTACAGAGACTCCTGACAATCCACGTTCAAAATTCCATGTCCATACTTCATTGCGTAGGTCAAAGTCCACAGCCCTGTACACAATTCTGTAACACGTAAAAATCCCCCGCATGGCTTAAATTGAAAGTTCTGTTATCACAGTCTACTTACGTAAAGGCAGGTGTTTCACCCTTGGTAAAGTTGAAGCTGGGCCTTATAGAAGGGTCAAATGTTGGGGCAACAGGCTGGGCTGAAGGTTGTGCAGGTGACTGTGTCTGGCCAAAGTTGAAATTAGCTGTCGGGCTCGTGAAGTTTTGTACTGGAACATTTGTTGATCCAGTGGTTTGGCTTGCTGAGAAGCCAAACAAATTAGAAGTAGGCTGTGAATTATTGGAGCCAAAGTTGTATGTAGGAGTGCTGGTGGCAGCTGTGGTGGTGACAGGGTTGCTGCTGCCAGGATTACTGGTACCAAACACTGGAGCTGCTGTCCCAAACACAGGTCCACTTGCAGGTATCGTTGCACCAAACGATGGAATCTCAGAGCTGGATGTTACAACCGCACTGGATCCAAAAGTGAAGGCAGGCCCAACCTGAGAAGATGCCTGATTACTTGATGCAAAACCAAATCCTGAACTTGCTGCTGGTGTTGAAGGAGCACCAAAACTAAACACACCTTTGCTGGCCAAACTTTGCTCATTCTGCATGTTGCCAAAAGAAAACGGTGTTGTCTGTCCAAGACTAGCACCAAATGTGAATGGCGAAGAATTGGTGGTTGGCTTGTTGACAGCTGGCAGTGCTGGCTTCTGTTCATGAAGAGTGGCAAATCCTGTACTGAAATCTGGAGATGAAACACTGCTGAATCTAGCAGCTGTTGTAATAGCTGTACTTGTAGATGATGATGTACTTGGTGTGCCAAATGCTGGAATTGTGCCTCTTGCTCCTAAACTGAAACTAGGTGCTGTGGTGGCAGAACCAAAATTCGGCAACGATGGCGACACAGTAGTTGTTGTGGTAAAGGATCCAAATAATGTAATGGGTGCAGTGCTTGTTAGTGTTACAAAGCTGGGCATCTCTTTGCTTGATGTAGTAACTTCAACAGATTCCTTACTACTACCAAGAGAACCAAAACCGAAAGTGGGCATAGTTTTTAATGCAGTACCAAATGGAAGTGTTGATCCAGAAGTACTAGCTGACTGCTGAGAAGAGCCTCCAAATGTCACACATTGTTTTGTTGAAGAGCCAAAAGAAAATAAATTTGATCCTGCTGTGGTGGTGCCAGTTGTTGAAACAGTATCAGCAGCAGCAGCAGCAGCAGCAGCAGCAGCACCACCACCACCACCACCACCCAAACTACTAGTGGTCACAGCAGCACAGGTACTGCTTCCAAATGTAGGCTGTGACGAAGTGAAACTAAAGCTGGAAATAGCAGTAGTTGGCTTCCCTGAACTCAGGTTAAGGTGCTCAGCAGTTGTGCTCACAGAAGCTGCAGAAAAGCCAAAGACAGGCTTTGCACTTTCTACTGTCTTCGTTGATACATGAGACTCCTCATTTGGGAAAGAAGACTCAGTGAATGAAAACGTAACCCTCTTAGTGACACGGTCTTTATCATCAGGTTTTTCTTCTATTTGCTCCATGTGGGTTGAGGGTTCAGGTTCTCTAGTTACATCTGAATTTGCTTCCGCACCACCTTTTGGTTCTACAGATACATCACCTGCACCTGAAGACCAGCACTTCTGCACATCTGCAGATGTTTTCTGATCCTCCGCTGACAATGGTGACTGGAATTTTGAAAGCTGTGTATTCCCAAAAGAGAAACCTGTTTGTGGAAGTGAGCTTGTATCAGCAGGTTTCATGACAGTACATGTTAACACTGGAGATGCCACATTTCCAAAATTAAAACCAGTGGTAACAGCTGATCCAGATGTCTCTGCTGTTCTGGGCATACTGTCTGGTATAGCTGTCACCTTGGTTTCGCCAAATATGAAATTCTGCGTATTTGATGATTCCTTAACCAAAACAGCAGCCTTATCTATTCCAAAACTGAACTTCGTGGTTGACTGCGACTCTGAACTAGGCCTCGTTCCCTCACACTTTACACACTTCAACAAATCGTTGTTATTCTGCACTGTGCAACTTGGACAATTCCATGTACCAGACTGTTTCTTAAACCTGTCTTCAAATGAAACATCATCTGTGGACACTGAAGATAACACAGGTGTTAATATGGCAGTCAACTTTGACATTTTTGTTTCACAGGCCTGAGGTACTCCAAAGAAGTTTGTTGCAGATGTTATCTCGATCTCACCAAATTTGAAACTTTGCACATTTGGTGAAGAAGCAATGTCAGACTCCTTTACTGAAACAGCAGCCTTATCAATTCCAAAATTGAATTTCAACGGTGACTGTGTGTCTGAACCATGTCTAGCTCTCCCACACGCCACACACTTCAACGAATCACCGTTATTCCGCACCATACAATCTGTGCAATCCCATGAACCTGGTGGTTTCTTGAACTTGTCTCCAAATCCAAGACCAAATGTGGACTTTGAAGATGAAGTCACTATTGATTTGGCAGTTAATACTGGTCTTTTGGTTTCACAGGCCTGACACTGTTTCAAGGAGTCCGGATTCCTTACTAAACATGTGCCGCATTCCCAGGTATCACTTGGAGGTTTGAATTTATTGCCAAAACCAGAGAGTGACACTGCAGGTTGCTGTGGCTCTTTCGCTTCCGATGACTTTTGTCCTGTCCTTGCTACCAAGCACTTTCTGCACACTGTAGCACTGCAAGGATTCTGTACATGGCAGGAACTACACTCCCATATGTCCTTCGACGCACCACACTGAATGCTAGGACTTGATGGTGTAGATACTGTGGTGGAACTCACTGACCCAGCAGATGTATGGGGAGTCTCACAGGCGGCACACTTTTTGGCATCATTGCTATTCCGGATCAAGCAGACTCCACACTCCCAAGTTCCAGGGCTTGGTTTGAACTTATCTAAAGACATACAGCAGCTTGAACTAACCTCCTTCAATTCTGCCTCACCAGCAGATTTAGACTTCTTTCCCAAAATGTCCATTACACTACCTGCCACTAGTTCGGTGGCAGGCCTGATACCAACACATGCCTCACTTTCACTGTTCTTACACAACACAAGTTCTCTGTCACCTTTCTCAGAAGACTTACTGTTACTTCCAGATATAAACTGCACAGCACCTAATTTGGTTGGACAATTTGCAATGGCAGTATCAACACAATTTATTTTTCTGCTTCCTGTGACATCCTGATTATCTACAGCACTGAGGGGTTCACTGAAAGTGTAATTATCTGCAGGCAAACATGTCTTTGTATTTTCTGTAACAGTGATTGGAGATGCAAACTTAAAGGTACTGATGACAGCAGGTGTGGTAGCAGCTGGAGGAACTACAAAATCAAACTTGGGAAGAGACGTAAGTGGTAGTGAAATGTTAGGCAGGTTTACTGCTTCTACAGTATCCTCTTCCAGTTCTTTCCCCTTGGCTCTGATCTTTCCACCATGTTTTCCCATCTTGTCATAACCCTCGAACCTGCAAACGAAACATACTACTTAATCTGCTGATAAATCCTGGACAAACATTTCACTGTTACAACCACACTACAATCAGCTCACCTTCGGTATTTTGTTTTTCTGCACAAACCGTGATCATTCTATATGTGTAGCCAATTACCAAACTTAACCTTTAGTATCAGCCCAACAAGATGGGATGCCCATGTCCCATTAAACATAGCTCTTTGTGGCCAAACAGAAGAACATGCCCCACGCAGATGCAAGCATGAGGATTCAAAATGAAATAACTCCAGCTACACTGGGATTTAGAGGCCATGTGATAAAGGATAAATTTCAGGTTTTAGCTGTGGCCAGGGCACTATTCAATTCAAACGGCGAATACAAAAAAAAATGTTGCTTTTCAGATGTAAAGGATGTACATTTCATGGGAAAACACTGGCCCATTCATCGGTTAAAGTTTAATACATAAAATATATAGTCCACACAATGTTACAGTGTGGGTATGTATTTGGACCCCACTGTCAACATTCTTACCATCTATGTTCAGCTGCTTTTATCGCTCAAAGAAGCAATTCTAGATTCAGGCCAGAATGACCTGGCAGTACACTGAAAGTGACAGAAGCATGTAAATATCCTTTGCTTTCACGTTAGAGGTGAGATTTTAAGTGTGTTATTTAACAATGTGGGCAACTGCTAAAATCATACAGTGTCAGTGACAGATGAATAAACATTAAGCACTGGGGGAATGATAATGACAGGGGAAAACTCAAGTACCTGGACAAAAAGTCACACTGCCTCTTTATCCACTACAAAGCCCGCTGCACTGGAGCTTTTGCACATACGAGTAAGATGAAAGAAATAAAGAAATTAATCAGTATTTGCAATGAATGAACATACAAACTACAGGGAAAAAAGATGAAACAAAAGCAAAGATATTAATTTGTATGTGCAATTAATGAACATATAGACTACACAGCATGAAGAGCAAATTTACAGTAATGTATTTGGACAAGATATTGCTCCACTAGAATACAACTTTCAGGTCTTCTTACTAATCAAGCTAATCTCTTCTTTTAAATTTAATTTTTTAAAAACAGGCTGAATTACCACACTCTCACTAATATTTTTTTACTACTTCTTGCCTTCACAACTGGGTACAACGGAAGGCCTGTGCCAACTGCAAAACCCACTTAGGTACAATACATGCACTTACTGATACACTCTTGCCAGCTTAGTGCACTGAACTACACTTTCCACCTTCCACCTTCTGACACATATTGGTCGTATTGCTCCTACCTTAGTTTATATTCCTGATTTAAGCTGCTGGGATAAGAAGATGCAGCAATGAGACGTGCAGCCTCCAGAGAGTCTTGTAACTTCTCACGGTGTCTCATTTTCAATAGATCTGGCACAGTGGGGATAGTTAGGCCACATGCTGAATTTGGTGTACGAGGTGAGTGACCTGGTCGGACACCTAGAAAGCCAAATACAAATTCTGTGCTACGTGTAAAATAATGTGAAGCTGCAAATCTTTAACATTCATTTCAGTGTTACCAGAATTATAAATGCAAATAACTCTGACACTGTTAAAAAACCACAGCCAAAACAATTATGGTAACAATACTGTCAGAAGATGGGTGACAACATGATAATATGGAATGTAACATATGTTTCAAACTTCATGTTGCCAATTCTAGCAATACTCACTGCTGAGCATGTGGAATGACAAAATCTGAACAAAACTACACCTGGTAAAGCCCTCTACATTCCATATCACTAACTGTGTTGTCTTTCCACACCCCATGTTTTCATCTGCCTTCCTAAAGTCAATGTACTGAACTCTCAGACACACATAAAGACACTACACTTTGTATCCTGCATCAGCCAGTTGTATCTTGCAACTGTCTCTATGGTAAAAATACATTTGAAAACAGGAGTTATGAAAGAAAAATGTGTTAATGAGTGGATAAAGTAAATGTGAAGTGTCCCTATGCTTAACTAAGTACATGTCATGGACATGTATTGGACAGTGAAAGGACAGTTCCACATATTCTCAACATCAGCAGCTGATTTATCACATGGGAAGGAAGACCTGGGTTCCCACCAAGTATGACATTAATGACCCTACCAGGAATCAAACCCTGATCATCCAACTGGTTACCACAATGTGCACCTACTGACAGGTTATATTTAATTCTTTGGGGTCAATGTGCAATATAACTTACAAATTACAGCACTACTTCTCCTTGAAAAGCTAAAAGCTGCTCAAGTTAAGGAACTTCCTGCCTTTTATGGAACCCAAAGGCTCATAACCATGTTCAATGAACCAAAGAATTCACCTGAGTTTGACATCCTATTTAACATTTTGTACTATGTTAGTTTTGTTGGAAAGAGATGTTAGTCCCCTATCCAACTATCAAGCTGGTGAACTACCCTTTGTCAGCTGTCCACAACTGCTTGGTCAATATATCTGCATCTTCCCTCCACATTTTCAAGACAAAACTTCTGCAAACATGCCTCCAGTGGAAGATGTCCTAGTGGCAGCGGTGGCAGGGGTGGTGGTGGCGATTATGATGATTATGATTATGATTATGGTGGTGGTGGTGGTGGTGGTGGTGGTGGTGGTGGTGGTGGTGGTGNGATTATGATTATGGTGGTGGTGGTGGTGGTGGTGGTGGTGGTGGTGGTGGTGGTGGTGGTGATGATGATGTTCGTTTGTTTGTTTTTGTTTGTTTGTTTGTTTGTTTGTTTGTTTGTTTGTTTGTTTGAAGGCCAGTAAGAAAATCAGAAGAGCAATTTCTTCTAGCGGAACACACAAACACCGCAACTTAAGTTTTGAGCAGATGTTCATCATACGAACATCATTGTTTGGCATCAGTTCTTCCCTATCATTACTGGCCAAACATTAAGATATGCTGACACTGAAAATAATGAAGGCTACAGCACAGACTTCTTCCTGAAATGTTAACCTTTATCTGACAGGGTTGGTATTTAAATTTTAGCACATGGTTTACAAAATATGTATTATTCAAACAGAAGAACATTAAATTATGAAATAAATGGCTTTTTGTGGAAAATAAATCACAGATTATGCAGCACGTCTTAAAAATGAAACACATTTCCTTGTTGCCTAAATATATAAAATGAATTTTAGGAATATTCTTGTTATGTGCATTCACACATGTGAACGCAGGTCTTTCAAAGGTTAACACACTGCTGAGCTGGTCAAGAAATTCCCTTCACTTACTTGTATCATGTGGACGATTACGCTTGCAGCTAAGTGCAGGAGCTGAGGACTCCAGAGGGATGCGTTTGGCATCCAGAACTGGAGTTGAGAATTGTTCCAGTGCCTCTAGGATACGTCGTGCTGTTGTGCTCATGCTGCTCAATGAATCTGATGCACAATTAACGGGCTTCACTTGGACCCCACATCGTTTCTGGGATGCAACCTATAAAGCAAAACACACAATATCGGAGCACTGCAATGCATGAAAATTAAAGGAATACAAAGACTGAAATTCTACTATGGCTGAGATATCCCGTAATGAATTCACAGTTTATAAAGGTAATTATAGACGTCCACCTGTAGAAAGGAGGAGAGCAAAATACCTCAGCAAAGAAACACATAATACTGGTATAATTAACGTCTTTTAGAAATATTTTGGAACAGAGAAAAATAGCATAACTGCTGAACAAATAAGGTGAAATTTAAAGATTCATCTACATAATGAGGCATAAATACAGACAACTATGTGATATCCTAGGAGAGGATGGCTGTAATACTTTGAGAATTTTGGCATTCACTACCAGTACAGACCTTGTGACACTTCTTTAACATTTCGCATACATCCTTTTAAATACGAGCTGGAGCATCGTTCAATTTAAATGCCCCTTTCAACAAAAAAGATGCAGTTAATAGCATGGCACTGTCCTGTCTATCTGTTAAATGTTAGCCATTTGAACTTACATACTACTCAAATATCTGTGTTTTGTCATATTAGGACTGCAGTAACAGGCCTCGATACAGCCTGTGACATTTTACTGCCTTTTATATATGACTTGGATGTTGGGGCACACAGCATGGTAGTTCTCCATTATATTTGATAGTCCTGACAGTCTTGTGTTTATTACAATCCTGGCCAGCTCATTTTTTTACGTTTTAGGTAGGTGCATAAAGCCATTTGTGCTGACATACACATGTGTGCGAGGGCGTGAGCACGTGTGCACACACACAACTATAGTGACACAACTATATTTTACCTCGCTGGGAATGAAAGACCTGTCCTTTGCAATCCTGTAAGCTGAAGCTCCTCCATATGTTGTCCTTCCAGCATAGAATGGTGAATTTATAACATTATTCTTTGCTGATGATTTGTCCTGTCCCTGCAGGATAATAATTTGAATATGTTATTGCACAGTACTTTATTTATTTGTATAAGGTACACGCATTATAACCAAAGAGTTGCAGTGCAAATATATTTCAGACTGTAATTTCATATATTACAGAGAGGCTAGACATATTACAGTTACATCATATGACAAAAAGCTGAATTGTGTGAGAGATAATTCAGACTTTTCCATGTGACTTATATTCATCATTTCAAACTAATTTGTAACACAGTCATATTTCCATTAATTTAGTAATTCATTTGTGTAGCTGTTGTATTTCCACATAATTTAAATTATTTTAAACTTGCTGGCATAACCATTATATTTCCATATTATCAAATAACTACTGTTTATTACCGTTTACCATAAGATGAAACAAATAACACACACACTGCTTGTAGTGAATACAGTAAGACTCCCAATGTGTAACATACTTGACAAGTCGGTCCTATTCACAGTAAAATGACAGTCCTAATACAACAGTAACATTATATTTATGACAGGCTCCCCTCCTCCACCCACACTCAATTCTCTAAAAACCCTCCAAAATTTATTAATAGGAATCAATATGGCTCCATACAAAAAATCGGGAAGCATAATAATGCCAGGAAGAAGCCTGCCAGTACTGTCTCACAGCAGTAACTTCTAGTCAGAAATACAGGCGTGTGTAAATTTTTCACTTGACCTGCGACTGTAACGTGACCTACTGTATCATCAAAGCACATACTTTTGTTTTCCAGCTATGATTAGATAACACATACTGATTACATAGCCTTTTCTGTGCCTCTACTAGGCTATCTCAAGCTTTCAAAACAGAAGTCAAGAATGAACACAGTACTGCAATAACAAGACAGAGTAATGATCTCCATTTTGACCTATGGCACACAACTCATTTTGCCTGTGCCCTAAACTTGGACACCAGAGTCTATGTGAATAGAAGTCAGAGACATGGTGTTATTAAGGCATGTTAGAGATACAGGAGATACATCTGGTAGCGGCATGTCATAAGCACTACACAGCAACAGTGATAGCACGGGTATTAAGGTGGTGACCATGCATGTAAATATCCCACAGGTTACACATGCGCAGCTAATGGTGTCATGCTACACAAAAATAGGAGAAACATACAGTTCCATTTCACAAGAGATTCTTAATACTAATGAGAAAACGACTGGATTTACGTAACCCAGAAGTATCTCAAGTTTTGTATGGCAGAAGACTTAACGCAGACATTGTACATCATTCACTGAATTCAGAGACAATTACTTCTCTTAGCTACATAAAATTAGTTCGCAAAATTGGAAGTTTCTGCATTTTTATTACTCAATATATTAGCATGCTGTGAAGTACAGTCAATCTGCCAAGGCAAACTGTCCTCTTTTAGGTGTCTTTGCATTTCTGTGGAATGCCTGTGAACATCACTCAGCCCATTCATCTGTATGCAAGCAGCAGCTTCAGAAATGCTGAATGGATGACATCAAAACTGATGTAGAAATACACTACATGAAACAGTACCATTTTAATTTTTACTAAAATGAGACAAAAACACTGGATACTTTACGTGCAGACCTACATGAATGTCCGTATCAGCAGCACAAATCACTTAATTTGTACCGAAGTGAAAAATGTTTCAAGGAACTTTTACATGCTACAAAATAATTAAATAGACACCACATTTATATCTGAACTTGCATGCAGAGTACAGTGAAACTCGCTTAAGAAAAACCCAGTTAAGAAAATTTCCCGCCTAAGAAGTCAGGATAAAAAAGCACCCAAATTCTCCCATTTGATTAACATTATAGGTCCTACCCTTTTAAGAAATTTCCCGCTCAAGAAGTAGGATTTTCTTGGAATTTTCAAAATTTTCTTAACAGGGTTTCACTGTAATTCAAATGATTCTAACAGTAGGACTACAAAGATTCTCGCAAACAAAAGCAAAAAGGACTTGATTGCATTTAGATGGCTTAAAAATAATGCTGTTCCATTCTTTAACGTAATGCTTACCGACACGACTTTGGAACATAGTGTCATAACTATAACAAATAAACTTTAGTACCGACTGTTTACTGTGTACACAGGTTTATTCTGACTTTCACAGATTTGAATAAGTATGCATTAACAGTGACTACTCACATGTGGACTGAATGTTTGTTTATTCTAAGGGAAGGGTTCATTTATGAATATAGTATTAAACCATTGGAACTGGAATTTATTGCTCTGTGTACTCTGCAAAAGACATGGAATTTAAATGACTGCCCATTACTTTGCATATGCTTGGCTGACATCGGCAAGACACTGGGCATAAATTGATACGTGACAATTACACAGAAACTCAGGAATTTGTCAAATCTGCAAAAATGTGTTAATACAACTGCCCCTCTACAGCAATGCAAATTCTACTTTTGTACAGGATTATGACTTACAATGAAGATGATAAATGGAAAAATTCACTCCTAAAGACACAGAATTGTAGAGAGAAATATGACTATACAAACCGAGAGTAATGAACCAAATGAAGACACATTGAATGATGGCCTCCTTCTGTTCACAGAAGAGTGGAGACGTGGACTGCGGCTGTGACTTCGGTCAGAAAGCAGCGACCGTGGGCTCTGGAGATGACAAGCTAACAGGAAACAAACAATACCAATACCATTATAGGAAGCAGGAAAATATGCATGTACATCTCATGTACTATGGAAGAGATTTCAAAATGGAAAACTGGTTGACTAATAAGAAAAATTAACTTACCGAAAATCTGCAAAAAAAACTTTTCTTTTGTGCTTGGATATTGTAAACCTTCATTGACAAAGTGTAAATACTTTAAAATGTAATAATGTTTTCAATACATTCATTTGTCTGCAGTTTTGATGTCATACAACGAAGCTTGAATGTGGCAAAAAGAATGATCAGCACATACTCCTCCTTCACAGGTTCATGTGTGGCAGTTTTGCTTATTCACAGAAGATACACTGTGGCAACCCTCTTGTTGGTCCCTCATTTATTCATAGACGTGCTTGTGTAGGCACATGGAGTAATACACAAGCTGCATGTGTTTGCCTGTGTCATTTAGTAGTTATCCAGACAATGTGTGACATGAAATGTACTTTAACTGTACTTTTCAAAATTTCTTGAATTCACTATTGCTCTTGTAATTTAATGTTTGGAAAGGGTAATGTGTGAGCTGATGAAAAACCTAAGGATAAAAAGAAAAGGAAAGTAATGCATCAGTAGGAAAAAGTGGTGGTATGAATAAGTACAACATGGGAATAAGCATAGCTGCAGGTGGGTGTCACCAGAGTGCAACGGAATCGATGATTTCTGCCATCAACAAAATAAAGACATGATCTGGCGAAGCACTGAGGCCAGTGTCCCATCACATGCATCAACTTCCTCCATATGTCGGTATGATTTATTCATTGAAAAGAGGAAATGCCAAAATGGTTGCCACTCACTGGTGCTGGTGGCGAGTGAGACAGCCATACCAGTAAAGGCTCGTATGAAAATTGTATCTGAAGTCCAAAAACGTAGCCTTCGAGGTCATTCTTGTCCTTGATAATGCCACTGGGCATCCGCACAATCTTAGTCTCACCCATCTGTATATCCAAGCTCAGTATCTGTCCAGCACCACCACTTCACGCCCAGAGCCCCTCAACCATGGAATCATCATAACATTTGAAAGGCATCACATTCGCTGCACTTGCTGCAGTATCTTGATGCAAGTGGGAAGCATACTCCCATTAATGTCGGTGAATTCTGGATATCATACAGCACAGCTGACAGCATAATAAATACAAAGTAAATGACTGCTGGTAAAAGCTTCCACCTGAAGCAGTCTGTGACATCTAAAGATTCCCTGACAACAGCACCATGAAATAAAGAACATCCTCATGTTACCCCATAAAGTTCCAGAAGAAGGATCCCCGCATTTGTAGGACGCTGAAATCCAGCAACATTTTGAGTCTCACGCCACTAAGTTAAGTCAGAAAGACCTTGAAGAGCTGACAGCGTTCGCTGAACCAGAAGATCAAGAGGATTCTAACACTACTATGGAGAGGCCTCAGCTGACTAACAATGCTCCCAAGAAAGGACTCCAGGTGGTTGGTGACTTAAATACTTCTGGGTTGGCCAGTTCCAAGCATAAGCACATCAAATTTAAGCACAAGATGGAGGCTGTCATGGCGACATACAAGGAAGTGCAAGGATAAGCAAAGATCACAACTTTCCTCACTAAGTCTTCTGTCTCGCCCTCTGCCATGCATTCTATGCTGTTTGATTACCCCAACAACCTTCAGCCAGGCAAATTGACATCATTCCAGCAAACCTCAACACAAATTTTTTGTGTTAATCAAGCAACAATTTCCATACTATCATGTTTCCATAAGGTCTTAACTTCATGCACCAGTTTTACAGAGTACAATATTTTTCAAGAACGTAACCCCACAAATGGCAAGGGTTTGCTGTATTTGCAGTAACAGTATGGAACTTGTATGGTGCTGTACAGTCCTCCCTTGTTCCGCTGTGCCATGTTTCATTTTTTGGAACACTGCCACCACTATCTTCTAATAAACCTCACTCACACATGCACACATGCACAAACACTCCCATGTGTTCATGCACATGAACATGATAAACCCTTCCTTCCTTGTAAAGGAAACAGGCTAACAAAATATTCATGTATGCTGTTACAGTAAACTTAACTCATAAAAAATTATTACTTTTAACAATCTGAAAAATACAAATGAGATGTATGTTGACAAAGTGAGGTATCAATGGGGTATCAGCGAGGTATCAACAGAACAACAACACTACTTACTGAAGTTCAACTTCTCGTCTATGCTCCGCCTTCGCCCTGACAAACTGTTCATCACACTTTCACTGGCCTGGGACTGTCGGTTAGCTTGAGGTACCAAAGACGAACAGCCACTTGTTGATTCACTACTTTCTGAACGGTCATCTCCTTCAAACAGAGAAGTACACCCATTTTCTACCAAATAATTCCAGACAACAGGCCAATTAGAGAATGTGTATGATGAACAACCATGCATCAGACATACTCCCTGGTTTAATACAGGTTAAACTACAGAATTCTTATGCCACAAAATCCCAAACAGAGTGCTTGGAGAATCAGTACAACAGGTAAACATGTAGCTCAAAACACAGCCATATCTAACTTGATTAAACTTTTCTCATGTAATTTTTAAAAGATAATAAAATCTTTTATACATCATGTTGAAAAAAGTTTTCATACCATTCATCTTCCGTTCTGTACCAACCAACAGGTGTGCTGCTGTTGACTGGATATTTGGGGTGGAAGACACAAGCTGTCTTGTGTTGATTCCACTTGGACCAGCCACAGCTCCATCTGTGCCAGTGTCATCCCGAATAATTCCTGATGTGTCTGCCGGCTGGTTTGATGCTGATGACATCCATATATAAACAACATTTTGTCAAATCTTATAATAGAAATGTATTGCAATGAAACAAAAATAAATTAAAAAGTGCACTTCACTAATTTTAATTTCAGACTTCAACAAAAATCAGCCATGACTCACCCATGTTACTGCTAAGTTACTTACATAATTTAAGAATAAGTCCATACTGTTCATTGTATCCTACACCATAAATTTCACGTTTTTATTTAATGTAGTTACCACATACATGCTACTGTGGTCTTTACCTCTGATGTACCTTTATACCAACATGACCAACTACTTATGACGTTTTGTTCACACACTGTGTTAATGTACTTACATTATTTAGTGATATGTCTGTGGCTGAACAAGCAAAGATAAAACAAACATATGTTCTTATATTCAAAATATTTTCTCTCTCTCTTCAAAAAGTCTGACTCTGATGAGTGAGAAGATAAGTTAGGTTTGTGTTATTTATATGACATTATGTTTGTGTAGTGTCCAGGATGCATAAACAAAATAGGTACTCTGCTTGTAGATGATATATGTTCACACACACGTCCCCACACTGTGAAGTACTGACCAGTTTGAAAGCACTATCAGCTGCTTCAGCTATGTCTACATAAAGCAACACAAAAAGAGGAAAGAACAATGATGGATAAATAACTGTTACCAATAGAAATTGTTCTAATAAAAATACAAGTAATTCCTCCTCCACTGAAGAGACAAACGTGAGAATACTCTCTCCTACATAGACTAAAAGATAAAGTACAAAATAAAAAATACTTTAGGCCCACAACATAATGGCAGCAAATGACTTCACAAATATATGCAAAAATGTTACTATTCATAAAAACGCAACTTAAATTTTGACGTGCCTGTTACACAAATCCCACTTTTTATTACTTACAAAACTTACACCTGATAATCACTGAATGTTAATCTGTAATTTAGTGTATGTATAACACCTGAAATGTCACTGTCAACTTAAATAGTCCATGTAACAACGGATGATGATGCAAATCAAATGATGAACTTACAAATTTTATTGAGTTCTAAGAGTTAAAAATTAACCCTTTCATACCAGAAGTTGACTACTGTCGACATGCAGAGTGATTGTGAGAAAACCAAAAGACCACTAGAGTCGTTAGCCAAGAACATGCGAAATAACTGGCAGCCATTTAAATCCTGGGTTTTTTGCAGAGTACACTGGGCACTTAATTCTGGCTCCAAAGGATTAACACTAGTGAAAGTAGCACAGTATGTTTCAAATGCAAAATAGGTGAACTACTAAGGTGGAAGTGGTTGCGACTCCCAGCACTTGGCTGGAATACTTAGAAAAATTAAATAATAAAATTCAGAATAGTAAGTCTCCAACCTAAGATGTCAGCCCAGTAAATCCGAAACATAAAGCAAGAATGCCACCCATTTGATCATAATGTTCGATACCAACATCTTATGGATGACTTTGTATGAATTCAAGTGTTGTGCTTCATGTTTATTATTTTGTTCTTCTTTTCTTTCTGTTGCTTTATGATATAACAGCAACAGACATGACTAATAAGCCTCATATGAAGTTCATAATGCTGTCAGCAAACCCTCATTAATGCACTCTGTAAGGTTATATACAGTCATCACATTTTATAGTTGTGCCTTTCGTCATACAATATTGTATGAGCTACTCAGATACATAAATGATTAGGGATCAGAAGGAACAATGTTAGTGTACAGATAAATGTGTACTGTTGGAATAATATTTAATGTTACACTTCAATACTTCACACATACCTTGGTCATTAATAACTGATGATATTTTAAAACTGTTTGGTGGAAACCGCTGATTCAATGGAATCTTCGCTCGCTTTACTGGAGGTGTACGCACATTAATAGCATCACTGTCATCATCCTCTGAATCAGAGTCATTAGAATTAAGAGCATCCCTTCTATGGGCTTCATTATCCACAGACGATGTAAACCATTTGCTTAACCATGATGGTTGCGGAAGAAGATTTGTTACTCGAGATGTAACCTTCCTGACAAATGACTGAAACAGAATGCACAAAACCATGTCTTATTTTATTTTGGTATTACAATACCTTATCTTTTAAAACTGGAAACTATCGTCGCGAAAAACAAATGTTGTAATCTAGTTTCATGTGCGTCCCAACAGGAAACACTCAAAAACCTGCCACATGATATCATACCACAACATAACGAACAATTGTAAGTCTTCCAATTCTCGGAAAAAAACCATATTCCTGGACTTATTTCAAGTTGAGTACTGATACCGTTCGTTTCTCACTTTGCGACTTCTTACGAAATCTAATGCAATATGTGTTAGCCATGCCATACTTATGTACCACATGTATTTGTAAGTTTGATTTTCAGTCTATTCAAATACTCAGCAAGAGGTCGCTCTATTTTGCTTCCTGATCTATGTACAGCATTACGCGCGAAGTCACGACTGCAAACTCGTTTACTTACGTTCGAGACATCATAGGGTTTGGAAGAATGTACTCTCTTGTTTCTTAAACTACTGTTTCCTTTAACCATAGTTTCTCCTACAATATAAGCAGCTATGAATGCTGTTCTTTCATCCCTAACAATTCCCTGACAACTTTCTCCTTATATCGAGTTAATATGGCGGCACCTGCGTGAACTCTCGTTGGTCGCTGATCACACGTGATGCATCGCTCAACCGGCATGCATAGCAATGAACAAAATGACTACTGAAATGCGTGAGTGTCACAGCCTTCTGAAAATTATTTGCGAAGTGTACCTGAACAGCTTTCACGATATTATTCTATGCCCTCTAATACGTACACGGAGGCTGCAGTGTACGTCCGTGTGATGAGAAACTGTAGGCTATTATAGTGTCTGATGCTGGTGGTGTTGGCTTGTCTTTTAAACAGACAGTATCTGAAACAAAGGACCAATTAAAAAAACTCACAAACATGGTAATAGCATTAGAACTGCTTGAACCAGACAATCTTAATTCCGTATTTTCAGCTTTATTATTGTGGGAGCGATATTGGCACTGGTATAGGTTGTATCAATATTGGATGTTAAAATACATACAAATACAAATATTCTAAGTCTCTGAAAACGATAAAGTTTTGTTGAGACTGTATTCTTCAAAAATGGAAAATATTAATCCAATATCACTTGCATAAAGTGTGTACTCACACTTCATTGAGAGGACTGTAACTGTAATGTTCACTGTGGTGTGGGATTTGATCAAATATTCTTGAGAAGGACTGTTTGTTAAGACATCATCATCACTGTGATCATTGCCTTGCCACTGTAACCCTTCAGCTAGATGTGTAACAGCAACAAACATGATAGGCAAACACATCAATACTTGTATGTTTGGAAAATCAGTTCAGATTTTATGCTAAATGATTAATTTGCCAGATGCTACACACTTTTGCTTAACATTCCGTTAACTCACCAGCGCTAGGTAGTGTCTTGTAACCATGTACATAAAAAGGAACGTAATGTACCTTGATAAAATTCTTTGAGGATATTCAGTTAGCACTTAATCTGACCTCATCTTGTTTCTTCTGTGTGTTTCATTTGTTTGTGTAATTATGTTTTGGAATAAGTGGAGCTATACCTCTACTACCCTATGCCTTCATTGTGTGGACAGGGAAGACTTCACCTGTTACCATTACCTTCATTTGGGTATTTGTGTATCTGTGATGGTTTTATAATAGACCCTGTGCTGTAAAGCCTGCATGTAAATAAACTGTCATCGTCATCATCATGGACTCTTTGTCTAGCAGTTCCTGTTAGGATAATAGGAATGTTGGACCCCATTTACAGATAAAATATTTTAGGGGTAATTAGAAATATTGGAATTAAAAATATAATGGCTGAGTTACTATGAATGATATTCAGATGTTGTATGGGAAAGGAGAATCGCACATTCTTCTTTGTCTTTCATTTACCACCAATCACATAAAAATCCAGCCAATAATCCATTAAGTCAATGTACAGGTCTCTTTTCACAAAGTATCTTTTTTACAAATGACCGTCCCCTTCGCTATACTGAGCCTACAGTTCGTGTGTTTTTTGTCTGAAGTTACTTGTTACGTTATTTGTCTTCGAACAATCCATACAGGTGAAAATAAAACACCACAGGATATAGAAGTAGTCCACTTAACTGTCAAGGAGTAACAATAAAATGAATAATATAAAATTAATTAAGTATGTCAGTGTAAAATGTGAGCAGCACATCTGTCACAAGATATTGTGGCGCTTTCCTTATGATAAAGCTGCCATGCTCTGGTCAGTGATGAAATAAACACTTTGTATTTATCTTATCTGTACTTCTGTTTTCTTAATTTACAGCAGACATAACAGTAAGACACAAAAAAGACCAATGATCTTCATTACAGTCAAGAAAGCAGGGATGTCAATGTTGCATGTATTTATAAAGACATTAAACCATTACAGTTATATTTGTAAGCATTCATTTTGGACATTTCAACCCTTGAAGATGAGACCAGTATGCTGTCTTGAAACACTGAGATCCAATTGCCCAGCAACATGGTGTCATAACCCAGAAGAACAGATACCTATAAGACCTTTGTTAAAAGGCTTTTAAGCTGCTTGTAGTGTGTAACAATTACATATAGAGTGAAACTTAGATAAAAAAGTATAATACTCAACCATTCGGCAAATTTAATGTCAACTATACATTTGAAGAGATGATGGCATCTAGTAAGATGTGGAAAGGCCATGTAGATGAAATGGATGAATACAGGTGACCAAGAAAGTGCATCATTATGATCTCATAAGATGAACAGTAAGAATGAGGATGAAAAGCACAAATGGTTTTGAGGCCAGCAGAGGCATTAGTTTGCTCAGTTTGTGAAGGCCAGAAGAATAACTGTACAAGTTTTATCAGCTGTCAGTTGAGTAGCATTTAGATTCCTGTTCAGAAGGTTTCTCTTTAGCACCATCTGGATTGCAGTCTTACAGTACAGTGAACTGAATGCGACTGCCCACCACTATGTGTTGAGGTAGTTCTTGGCTACACAAGTAATTAGCTCTCACAGTCATGTGAATGAAGTCTCAAAGTTGATGTTTCACTTCAACAGAATTTCTTAAAAGCTTTATTTACCTACTAATTATAAAAATAACACCTTATGTCAAAATATACATAATTAATTGACATCAGAATTTTGTACATATGGCTGAAATACTGCTTAAAAACCTGAGTGTCTGTTATTTAAAGTTTTGTGTTTTTTGGTGAGTCTTCTGTGTACCTCTGTTCATAATCTCGCACTGTGTTTTCTTCTATGACACTATCTTGATCACTATCCTGCAACTTCTCAGTTTGTATCAATTGAAAGTTTTCATTGAAGTGCACAAAATATGTTGTAACTAAATTTGTAATGCTCTTTATTTTAATTTCACCTCGACAAGTGCAGCAAATTCCCAGTTCTTGCAGCACTTTGGCTGTATTTTCTGTAACCTGTATAAACAAACAAAAAGAAAATTTAAATTTTGGTCTTGTGGGATAAAGGATGATGCAGCTGAGCTAATGTAGAATACAGCAAGAAACTGATGACTGAATGCGCTTGTGTACATACACACACACACACAAATCATTCCCTTGGTACCTACCCTTAAATGCCATTTCATTATTTGTCTGCTTGTACAGCAGTGTTACTGAGAATTTTGCTGTGCTCGCATTTCATATCACATGATGAATGTACACAGCCTTAACTGTGAAAGGAAATAACTTCTGATTTCTTTTGAAAATTTCAGTGTCATGGCATAACCTTCATAAATTTAGTACTCTGTTCTTGTTGAAGAGGAGGAAAGCTTTCTTACACACAAAATATAAAACTTGGCAGACTGGCAAAGAATTTTGTTCCACATTACAATATGATGTAATGGCAGAACTTCATGATTTTGCAGTTTATGTAGTAGTGTTAATCAATATCAAAGAAATTACGATGGGCTGGAAAATAAGCTTGCATGATGAACGCAATGAATGCATAACTGGCCAAGCTACTGCCAGTTTCTCAAGAAAGACTATGCTCCATGGGCTTAAGAGAGTTAGTCAGTTAGATGGACAGTTGGTTTATCAGTCCACCTGTCCATCCATCCCTCAGTCAGTTACTTAGCAATCTGGATAACATCAGAGCATGTAGGAATCATCAAGAGAATAACCTGAATGAGAAAATACAAAACAGTACAATAAGGTACATATACAAGATGTTGATGTACTTGGGCGATAGCAGGTTACAACTGACAGAATATGAGATGGCGTCTATCCGTTAACATTAAATCAGAAAGATGTATCCACCAATCAACCTAAAAAATAAAACATAATTTATTTGAAATGCACAGGCAACAAATAAAATTATATCAAATTTTAATGCTGTTGTAGAAGACAATAAAATATTTATATACTAATTTTTAATTAGTGTAGATCTACTTATATATCCATTACTAACAGCTAGTAACTTACATACGCTTTTATTGAAACATCCTGAAAACCACATAGTGACTGTGTCCCCAAATAACAGTCCTTATAGTGTGATGAAAACAACATTTATAGAATTCTTTGGGCAGGTAACACATAAAGGTGACTATTTGCTTCATTTTATCTGCCTCTCTGTCTGTCTGTCCCTCTGCATGGCTCAGAGTGACTTCCATTGGACATGTGTTGGTGAACTTTGATATTTGGGATTTCTACCAAACTCTCTTTACACACATTGATTCTTATTAAAACCAGGCAAAAATAATAGATGTTTTACATGAAGGCCTATGTACATTTAAGATCTCTCACCATAGTTGGTATTCAAAACTGAGACACTTTATTCTCTGTGAAGTATGCAGTGAGGCTAAAGTGAAAGATTTTATAATTGAAGTAGGCTGTATCTCTGTTGGGGTGTGAGCTGAGGGTGAAGAAACAGTCCAGCACAAAGCAAAATCAATTGCCAATGTCGAGTATCAACATTTAAGAGATACTGATTGTTATTCTCATGCTTACAATATGTCAGTGATGAGTGACCGTAAGTCTACTGCAAAGGTACAGAGAAATGTTAGTGGGTTTGTGTGTGTGTTAAAAGTACACAGTATTTTTGCAGGAAGTACTCATGAATTTAACATCCATGGACAGTAACAGGGCAAACATGCAAAAGTGTTACCTCTGTGTACCTATCACAACTTAGTTAAAAGAACATAATTCAGAACTGCAAGAAAAAATGATGTGCACCTGAATTTTTCCTGGTTCTCCTGTAGACTCCATTCTAGAAGCCATGTTCACTGAGTGACCCCAGATATCATAATGTGGCTTCTGTGCACCAATAACACCAGCTGTTACTCTTCCATGTGAGATTCCTGTAAGCGTACAATAATATTATATTTATAAGTGTAAGGTAGTCTGAACTGAGTCAGCAACACAAAATAACTGACAAGTTTTGGGACACAGTGGTCATGGTTGTGGTTGGGGTTGAGGTGGTGATAATGGTGGTGGTGGTGGTGGTGGTGGTGGTTGAGGTGGTGGTAATGGTGGTGGTGGTTGAGGTGGTCAGTTTAATGGACACCATCCCACTGTATCTAATCGTCATTCACATAGATACAAATTATGCTGTGTAACACAACACTTTATTGTCATTTTAAATATTACATGTTTTATTTTAAGATTTTGTAGATAAAATGTACCACCTTGATTTTTGAGATTTTGTAGAAGAACACCTGATGACGATAATTTTCAATTGAAATATGCAGTGTTTGAAAATAACAATAAAATGTGTTAGAACAATTTCTATCTATGTGAATGGTTGAGGTGGTGGTGGTGGTGGTGGTGGTGGTGGTGGTGGTGGTGGTGGTGGCGGCGGTGGCGGCGGCGACAGCGGTGGCGGCAGTGGTGGCCATGGTGATAGTGGTTTAACTGATGCCAGTCAAACAACATGACAGTGAACATGCACAACAGTCATATCCACCAAAAAATTCACATGTTGAATACAAGAGTGATACCTCCCTTGAGAGAAAGTGAAAATTACAATAGTGGTGTACAGTGATCAATATCTTAATCACATGGTAATAAGAAAGGAGGTAAAAGGTAAATTTCTCTCGGAACAGGCCACAAAGGCCCAGAAGAGAGTATAGGAATAGCTGTACTCTTTCTTTAACTTCAGCGCTAAATGATGTGGATGATCAGCGCCACACCTCAGCCACTTTACACCCAGGAAAGTGACTCAGTACCCACTGTATAGGAAGCTGGGTGGGTCCCAGTGTCAGTCTGGATGGGTGTGGAAAATCTCGCCCTTGCTGGGATTTGATCCCAGAACAGTCCAGCTCACAGCGAATCACTGTACCGACTACACTATCCCAGTTCCCCCAAGAAGAAGTAAAGTGTATATGTAATAACTCTAATCGCTTTAAATGGTGGTTATAAAGTTGTGTACCTACAAAAATAATAAGAAAATTATGATGACAAAAAGCACAAAAAATTGACCAGAAAGTAAGAACATCATAATCATTTGATACAAACAACACATACATACAGCACCATAAGAACAAAAAAGTTTCAACAAGAAAAACAACATTCAATAACAAATTATTTTAATAGTTTACAAAGAAAAGAAAGTGATAGCACAGTATAATTTGTAGTAATATGTAAGAAAACTACTTGGGTCCTAGTAAGCACATGAATAATAACTTAATTTACATACTTTTAAATGCATTAAGTTTTAGTATAGATGAATTTTAAGATTTTAATACAACAGAATCCATATTGGCAGAATGTTTATATATGTAATGATGGTTTCTAAGAGAATGGGAAATGATAAATGGCTTAAGTTAGTGCAACTGTATGAAACTATTTGAGCTCCAGTGTTTGTGCGGTTCAACGTAAAAATTCTGTAAATATAAATCACTTTGAAATATATTTTTGATTAATTCCCTTTTTGTACACTGTCACAAAATGGGTTTCATTAGCATTATATTGTTAAAGATAAAACACAACTAATCTTTATGTCTACAAGCCTTACATGCTTTTCTCAACTTTAGACCATCTTTCAGGAGGTCACAGAATTCGTAAAAGTCTTGGTAACTTGAAGATTACTTGTATTTAGATTTTATTTTATGTAAATATTGTAATATAATGAGTACTTAATATAACATCATGGAAATGAACATAAGTTATGAACTGGATTGAGTTTCCTTCCCACTCCCATGCACTGTATAGGTGATATAAATTAAGCTCCTTGCAATAAACATAAATTCCAATTTCATACTCATATTTCACAGATTAAAACAAAACATGTACAGAAAATCACTTTAAGGTGTTAGAAGTGTATGGTTTTTTAACCATTACATATAATGGAAAAATTCGACACTGAAAAGAGTGCTAAATTCTTGGTCCTGTCAGAAAATTTCCGTGTGCATTCCAACCATTGTATGGCTAATACCAGAAGCAACAATTCACAGGGCATCATATCCATTAATCTGGGAGGTCAAGTGCTCAGCCATCTCCTCACCAATTACTCCCCAGAAAATATCTCGGTGAGTGTCTTGCACTGCCAGTCTAATGACATGGTGTTACATTTTGTTGAACAACTTAAATATTTTCTTCCAGCTGTGTATGGTGAAGTTCTCCAGTGTATGAACAAAATTATTATTTTCACTCATGGTCTCCTCAAAGGAAGAATTCTACAAATTTGTTATTATATTGACTGCATTACACAATAATTTTCAACAAACAGCACATTATTCTGAAAATAGCACAAATATTTTGAGTTAACCTTCACTTCAGGGAGTTTATATTATTCACACCATGCATTTTATTGTAGAGTAATGAACATCAACCAATGCACAAAAGTATAACTGTCTATATTACAACTGTGTGGATCCCTACATATGTTTCCACATAAGTGTCATCTTCAGGGGATCATCACTAGTGCACAAATCCACTTAAACGTCCATGAGGTAAAAACACACACTAAAACTAAACACTTGAGAACTAAGCACTGTTCGTATGATGAAATATTAAGATAGTTAAAATAAATTCAATGTTAAAATATGTAGATATCACTTCACTTGTGTGGGGTTCGTCAGTGTGTGTTTTTACCTCATGGTTGTTTAAGTGGATTTGTGCACTAGTGATGGTCCTCTGAAGATGACATTTATGTCCAAACATATGTAGGAATCCATACGGTTTTAATACAAACTGTTATACTTTTGTTCATTGGTTGGTGTTCATTAGTCTTCACTTCAGGGTTCTATTTTCTTCAGTATACAGAATAGTAAAAAAAAATATAGCCTCCTTGAGAGACCCGCTTGACAGTCTGTAATAAAAATGCATGAATCCACAACTGACCGACTCGTAATTTGAAAGTTTGGAAGGTTTCTCTGTTGATCTTCTCGAGAACACCCATCATTTTTGCTGCAAAACGAGTGAGGACGAGAACCACATGTTCAGAGCAGTTGTCCCTGTTAATGGAGTTGATTGAATCTCTTCTGCCAGGATCTAAACCACAAGCTGCCATGTATGTCCACCCTGCAACTTTTATCTTCTCAACACGCATACAGCTTTCATCAAATAACAGCTGAAACAGCAGTAAATACAACTGTGTTATTTTCTTAAAGGCCATTTTACCTCCGTGCATAATTCACTTAAGTTTCTAGGGAACATGATCCATGTGGATAATTTGCCTTGGGGGGGGGGCCTAAGGTACCTCCTGCCCTTAGGCTCTGCTGCTTGTAGTGCAGGAGGAATGTTTAAGAATAATAATGTCATGTTTATAACATTCAAAATAAAAATATTCATAATTATAGTACAAGAGATTAAGGTGACCTATATGTTCTACCTTGTAACACCTCACATTGTAAAAATAGTGTAATAAACATGGGGATAAAATTATACAATAATCTACCAACTGAAATTAAGAAAGCAGCTAGATTTAAGCTTTTTAAGAATAAACTAAGAAATTTTTCACTACAAAAATCTTTTTATTACTTAGAAGAGTTTTTTAGTTATGGTAAAGTGGGATAAAATAAAAAGTTACAGAAGGACAGTAGTGGTTGACATGAGTATTAATTACTAGTTTTATTCGAGTGGGCCTCATGATGAATTAGTGAAGTTTTAATTTTAACAAATATTCAAATTAGTCAGCTTATTGTAGTTTATTACTTTATTTTTAACATGAGTATATTACTATTTATAATTGTACGTGTATTATGGTAAGTTTGGATAATCAAATGATGTGTATGTGTTTTTGTTGTCTTATATACGTATCGTAATAGTCTGTGTGTTTTTGTACCTTCTGAAATATTCCATATCCAGATGGTGTTACTGGCCTGTAATGGATCCACTGGTACGTTAAATAAATAAATAAATGTCCACTGTTTACCTTGTCAAAGTCACAGATGATTTGGTTAAGGAGCCTTATGCTGCTCAGTTCATTGGCACCATCCACAGTGTTGTCATCCCAGAGTGCATATTCTGTCAAAGAGGCGAACATTACTGCAACTGTATCATATTCCTCGTGGTACAGTTCTTCATGGTCTCTGTTTGTGTTCAAAAACCAGCTTGCTGAAACAAAACTTGGCAATCACTGTCCTTACATACTTGCAAAATAATGTTTCAAACAGTTTAATATCCTTGAGACAGATACAGTCATTCAGGTGCATATGTTATGTTGATAGCATTTTGCTAATTAAATAGAACTTAATATATAGGTCAATATAAATCTGATATATCTATATTATGCAACTTCTGTGTGTTGAAAAATATTAGTATGGCAATGTAAAAAATTTGAAAGGCTTTACTTCTCTCCCTTTTTCACAACTGGGAAAATACCTAAAGAACGGTCACATTCATTGATGGCATCTATTATTGCATTTAGCGCTTCAAATTTTTGTTGACCTTCTTTATACAAATGGTATAATAAGCAATTGTATATTAATTGACAGGGATATACTATGATCTATCATTATCTAATCTGTGGTCCATTTTCCACTATTTCATCAGTCTAACCCTTAATAGAGATACAATCGTGAGCACACCAAATGACCAGACAGATACCCATGACTTCTGACTTCTTAGCTATTTAAATTATAATGCATGGGAATAAAAACAGGGATCAAATCAACTTATGAAAAAGTATGGTGTTTATTTTGTTCTATTTTAATTCTTACCAACATGTACTGGAAGAATATTCTCAAGTAACATTTTGTTGATCATGTGCATTGTAGTGGATTCTTCCTGTTCCTGAGACAACTGTCGCTTCCATTTGTAATTCAGTCGATTCATATATTCAGCCTGTAAGGTATAAGTTTTTAATGTCTGAATTCTGAGATAAGAAAATGAATAAGCACCACACACACATACATAATTTGAAGTCCTTGCAATGGACAAACACACATTTCAAACAACAAAAATTAAAATTATGTAATTTTTTGCTGTGAAATGACCTGCTAAGCACTGGAGTTGATACTCATGACATCAGCAATATATAGGATCCGTAACAGTCTTTAAACATTAGTCATATAACTGGGCAAAATGAAGAAGGCCTATAAATCGTTACATGTACCTCAATCACACACATACAAAATTGAGCATTTTTCAGACATATAAAACAGATTTCCGCTTACACACATATACGCACATTTTTAAACAGATTTTTCATTCTTGTCTTTCATAAAAATAAAAGCTGTTAGGGGAATAATACCATATTTATCACATACATGGCTTATCCACCCCTCACTCTATTTGTAAGTTTTACTTTTTTGCATTGTGCTGTATAAAGCAAGTTTTTGCAATGATCAGTGCCAACTAGAACTGTGTTAAGTAGGGCTGATTTTGTCCAAGCGCAGTCCTTTCATTTCAGTTACTAACATTTGTAAATTATTTTCATTTTGAAAGTTACTTCTATGTGTGATATCTTAATTTTACTCATGTAAATCCCTCACAGATCCGTGAATGAAATAATAATATTCGTATTGCTTAACACCACAGTATAGATGACTATAACTAAGGAAGTGATGTTCAGAATTTTTTATTTCATTTTACTGGAAACAAACATACAATGTTGTTCAATCTCATAATAAAATAATTAAAAACCATGCCTTTATGCAAAGAGATTGGCAACAGTTTTGAAAATATGAATACTGTATTAACTTCAAATTTGTTTTACTGATATTTGACTGCATTATGTTCTTTAAATTGTGACAGATAATTTTCAAAGTGACATTCGTAAAAATCTTTCATCCTTATGTACCCCATCAATAATACAAAAGACACAATGCTGAAAATTTGTAAATCTACAGAATAAATAGTACCTTAAACTTTCTGCTAAAATCCACTCTGCTACAAAATGCATTAATTCTTCTAAGTAATTATTTCAGGTGTGTACCCTATTGCTTTGTGTACGGCTGACAACCCTACCACTTTCACATGCCGATTGTCATGAAATCTGGGAACCTTAACCTCCTGGACCCCTAATGGCCTGTCCAATCCTGTAATGGGATAGCTTTACCTTTACCCTGTTGCTTGATGAGCGAATTGTTAACATATTTTGCAGCCCCTTGGCTCTGCATACAGAAAATTTTAAACTCTGACAAGATGTGCAGGCATGAAGGGTGTAAAGAACTACATCCAGGCTATGAATGTGATGCTGAATAACTGAACATACAGGAAAGCCAAAGTTATTTTGCAGAAAGTTCAATATTATTATTATTTGTATAAGTAGTTTTGGGTTACACTATAATCAAATGGAAGACACATCTAATTACACAGGAGGTTCACTTAACTGATAATCTCCACCTTCATTTTTAAAGAAAAATTATTAATACTGATTGGTTAAATAATATTTCCATTATCGCACTTGCAAATACCTTACCTGTCGATCCATGAGATGTAGAGTAACAGTTAGAAATGTAACATTCATTACATGTGCTACCCTTGTGTCTAGGTGTGGGTTCCAGGACTCACCATGCTATTCAAAACAATTAATCAAATCTGTTAATTCTTAATACCCTGTCCTTGCATATGTAATGCTCAGCATAGTAAAAGAAACAGTCACAGTACTGTGTTAACACATTACATGCAGCTAATAATGCTCACAATTTGCATGCCATTTTTTGCATGCCATCCACAAGAACTACCATCCTAAGTAGGGGTATTTTTGCGACATCTACCGTCATACATGTGGACTCAGGGGTAGAGACTAAAATAATCAATTTTAACAACAATATAACAATTTGATCGATTTTAACAATTTTTACAGGGCTTGTCCACAAAACTTGATCACAAATAATGCAAATATTTGTGCAAAGCATGTTTATGATTTATACAATATCGGGTCATGTTATTGATTATTATACTTCTTATTAGTGTGATAAATTTACGTAAGAGAGAGGCGTCTTTCAATATCAGTAATGCCTTCCTTCCATGTATATCATAACAGCTTCTCCTGATGATGACCTTATTGGTTGAAACATGTAGCAAGTTTTGTTAGAAGCAGAACTGCCTTTATAATAAAACAGTTATGTTTGACTGATTCCTTTTGCAGTAATGAGTTATGGCAACAAAATGGGATGTCATCTTTAGAGATTCTACTCTGTATATTTAACCCTGATTATTTTTAGTTTTAGGTATTTTCATAAGTGAGTTTTAGGAACCATCGGTCACTGCATGAAGTGTGATATTAGTTGTACTTAAAATACATGTAATATATCATGGTTGCCTTGTCAGCTGTGCCACTGGTAGTTTGTGTGTGAGATATGCAAATTACAAGGATAACTGGTTGATAAAATAAATCAAAAGCAAAGTCACTAAAATAAGTAAAATTTTATCGGCCAAGTATTTTTGACATAAATAAAACATACTTATTTTATTAGCTTAAAAAACAATAACTTCATTAAAAACTAAGTAAAAAAATTATTATTTTCTTAACCAAATATTTAATTTGATTTTCCTTGTGGGTTACACATGTTACCCTGCATAGCAGCAGCCTTTGACACTGCAGAGTTTCTGCCAGTTCTCTGTTTTGCAGTCATTCAGACTTCAGTATTCACTGCATTGTGTGTGTAAGTGTATATGTAATACCTTCATGGGTTTATATATCCAGAAAACACATCTCTTTTTCAATTAAAGAAAAAAGGAAAGGACAATTAAGTGCAAAACAATTTTAATTAGTAAATTTAATTTTAATTAATATGGCTGGTATTTATATTTATGTTCTATTATCTATGTTGCTTAGAGTAATTAAATGGAAAGTGGCCAATTACATTCAATACGTAATAGTCATATATTTTTAAGTAGATACCCTCTTCCTATTCATGCAGCAACATGAGATCTTCAAAAAAGAAATATTACCATAAAACATGTTTAGTTAATCTGGAGTAGATTTGGTAATACATATTTTGATAGATGCTGATTAATGGTCAAAGAACCTTCTTGCTTAGTATGCACAAGTAAACACAACTGCAGACAAGTCAATACAAATACACATTTACATGTGTAGCATGTCATTTAAATTTGCTTTAAGCCAGTGCCTTCACTTTAATCAATATGTGCACACAAATACAATTTTTAAGTTTCAGGCATATAAGTCTGACTGAAACATGGAATGACATATGTGGTCTGAGTTTTCCAAAGAATTAGTCACTCTGGTAGCTAATAACAAAACCACCTTTCCAGTCCTTTCACTTTTAGAAATAGTGAATATATATTACCTGGAAAATTTCTGGAGACAGAATCCAGACTCCACATGAGTAAGTCAGTACAATGAGGATGCCTAAGATGCACTTGAGCTGGAAATGTATCCTTAAGAACAGGAATGTCATAATGAGTGTTAAGGAGCAAGTCTGGGTTATGTGCTGCAACAGATATAACACAATTTTAGTCAACCAAATGAATCCACATACAAGCATGTGCAGAGGTATGTTCAATGCGAATTATCATTATATTTAAATCAGAGTAGAGCCATCTTATTTTTTTGCTACCTTGCTGAGAAACACCTGCCTCATGCATATGGCAAAATGCAAAAAAATTCCTAGTTTAGAATCAACAGAGGTTTCAGTTTTTTTGTTTTCTTTTTGTAAACAGCAGCTTTTCAATGGTGAAAAACACTGAAATACAATTGTTTACTCTTCCATCAAGCAATTATGTAGTCTGCTGTTGCAACTAATAACACCTGTCTCTATTTTTAACCTACTCTACTTTCTGATGGAAGAAAAGCATAAATCAATTCGAAAGTCCACTGACACTTAGGAATACATGGTTTCTGTACTGTATTCGTCGTCCATTATTCCAGCTAGTATACACCAACTTCACATTTGAGAAGGCTGGGTTAGTGTAGTCCCTAAAGTGACTACATTACAGGCTGCGCATCTGCAGAAAAGTGGTGAGATTGCTGGCAGGAGCAAGATATTTCTGCTCTCCAGAGCATTTATAATGACCTTGAGGCCCCATCCAGCTTGATGCTGACCACTCACTTTCATGTAGTGCCAAGATTAAGAATGAGTGAAGCTAGCCTCATGACATGCGCAGGGACAACTTCACTTTTAGAATATTAGACAACAGGCACCTCCAGAAAGCCCACAGTTATTGTAAGAAAGATAGACATATGAGATCAATACTCTGTGTCTGTACGTGTGGCTATGTGTTGTCTAGAGACACAGCTGGATTTTAGTTTTAAATTACCCAGGGTGCAAGGCAATCTGTCAGAAATTCATCCCTTTCAGCTGCAGTGGTATTTTTGTCTGTGTTTCTGTCAATAGGTCCACCCTTTACGTCACATTCTATCTGAAAAAAAAAAGCATTATGTTATGGTATGTCACCAATTTAATGCTTGAAAAATTTACTGTCTAATTAAGAGAGTTTGTGATATACTGGTGCAGAAATCTGGATATTCTTGAACTTAGAGGGCAAGAGATTTTAGCAACATATATATGTTACAGCAATCAGACAAAGATATTATAAATAGTTTGACAGTTTTGAATTGCAGTGACAAAAACATAAGGTCACTGAATAATAGAATGGTGTTATCTATGGTTTCTGTAATGATGCTCCAAATCACTGAGACTGACAGAACGATCCAGTAAATAATGCATTGGAAATTATGTGGAAACAAGTGGCCATGGCCAGATTTAAGGTACTTTCCTAGTACTTACTTGAAGGAGTGAAAACACTTCCCAAAACCTCCATCAGGACATTTGGTCTCAGGGATGAAATTTGGAAACTAGGAAGTCTTGAAACAGAGCAAGAGTGTACCCTCTTGTCTGCAGTGTCACTCAATTTGTGTTATGCAGACTGAGTACAATTTCTCAGAGGCACCAAAATAAATTTTAAAGGCACATTTCCCAAAGGCCATGTGTTTCCAGCTACTCTGTGTTTCACTTTGCAGGCTGTTTCAAACTCTATACAGTGAGTGTATCAAAATTAGAGTTAAATTTGCATGGTACTCTTTGAATATTGTGACACGTTGAAGCAAAGATACCTACCAATTCCAGCATGGTGCAGATGGTCAAGCTGACACACACAACCAGATAGAGAACTGTGCGTGTGCTGGCACTCCATGCCACCTTCAGGGATGCTTGGTACAGAAGGCGGAGAAATTTGTTGCTCGGTTCAGGGACGTAGTCTTGCTCCTCATGTGGGTCTTTCAACTTGTTCCAGATATAGTCAGTCCATGTGAGGGGCAACAGTACCAAAATCACCCCCCCTGTTACACCATAGCCAACCCAAGGCAACCAATTTGAACTGACAGATGTAAATAAAACACATATACTTACATATATGCATATTAACAAATATTCCACACATTCAAAATTTAGATAAAGTGACAACAGGATGTGTAAAAAGTAAAAAAAAGTAAAAAATATACAGAATTATTACAATACAAAAATAAAGAATTTCATATACAGTAATCAAATTATACACTGCTATGGTCAAATTTATTTATGCCACAAAAGCTATTAAAAATCTCACTTATTGCATTTAATGTAATTATCACATATTAATCAAACAGAAAACAGATTGAGGGTGCACATCATTTCCTTTATTAGTAAATTAATTTTGTCATCTGAGATCAGTTAAATATTTGTCACATTAATTAAAAGCTGCAGTATATAAGATGCTTCAATCATATTCAACCAACATTAAAAACATGTGGACAGAAAACATAACTTCAAACAACAGGAACCTAATATTTATAGGCTTTCACATTTTTGGTTGTGATCCTCACAAACACAGTGATAAGCAAACACAAGAATTTCCTTGAAGTCAGTTCTATTGCATTCTGTGGATGCTCATCATAGAACTGCATAGCTAACTAACTTGTCCAGTATACTGGTAATATCTGGTGACTGGTGGAATTGTTTTATAGATACATCTTTAAGTGCAGCCCTCAGATCCCCAATACACAACTGCATTTTGTCACAAGGAAAAAAAAGTATTTGCTATAATTCTTTAAAGTATACCTTGGCAAACCTAAACATTGAATAGTCAACATCCCAAGAAGAACCAAAAGAGCACATCCAATATAAAACTTGAAGAGAGGATCTGGCTGCTTGATAAATGGCAATTCCCACCATATATTCTCAAATGTAAGGCACACTGGGTTGAGATTCTCTCTCAAAAGCCACCGACTGCAACATAAGAGACAGACATTGAAGTACAAGGAACCTACAGATATTGACTGGTGAGGGAGAACTACACAGATGTGTATATTTATACTACAGCAAGTTCTGATGCAGTCACATCAATAGGGAAATACCGTACTTGAGAGATATTTTTCCTTACGAGGTAAAGGTAGTGTACCATGCTGTGGTTATTACTTACTCATACACTCCAACATGCATATTTTTAATTGCCTCAGCCATCTGCTCATCTGCCTTCTTCAGTGTTTGCTGGTATTTATACAAATTGTCATCCATGAAAGCAATGCGACGGCGGGAACCAACTGCCAAATTGTCATTTATACTTCGTCGCACCTGCATCAATCATTATACCTGTAGCATTTCACATTTTTGTTATTTTTTATATTTTTTATACCAGTAAATTATAATACTCTGTTTGTTACATATTTCACGTACATTATTAGTTGTGTATGCTGCTTTATTTCAGTGTTTATTCTGTACATTTCAGTGTTGCAAAAGCATATTTAAAGATATTTACAAAACTTAAAATTCTATGAGAAGTTATGTTCAGGGAAGACTTAAGTACTTAAGAAATGCTTGACTTTTAAATATTTAAATCAATACAGTGTTCATAAACAATGTAAATGCAATAAACTAAGGTTTAAACTTCATTTGTAAAGGCTTAAATATGTTAAAACAGATAGAGTTATGAAATAAAGAAGGTACATATTTTAAGTGCTTAAAATATTCAACAGTGTCAAAGCAGAGAGCAAAATAAAAAATCCAGCAGTTGTTCAGATACATGCTTTGTAAAAGGAAAATTTCAAAGGAAGGAAAAAGAGTATATTTAACAATGACTACACATCCCTTATTAAAATACAGAGCAGAAACATGAGCATGGACAGAGGCAGAAATTGGTAGAATGATAGTAACTGGGATGAAAATTTCAAAATATATAAAATGAGAAAACAGGAGAAAATAAGAAATAAAAATATCACAGAGAATTTGAAGACAAATGCAGAGGAAGATAAATGAATAAATAATAAAAACAGACGGTATGGGAATGTTTTACAAATGGAAGGAGACAGAATCTCAACAATGGCTTTCAGCATGAAAATAAAGGAAAATGCCCAAAAGGAAAGCTAAGATCAAGATGGGGACAATGGTTTAGGAAAGATCTAACTCAGAAGAAAGAAAGTAAAGATACTGCTGGAAAATGAGGAGGAGGAAATCTTTGGGGAGACAGATATACAGAGAGGCTCAATTGCTGGATATCCCACAAAGTTGAACAGAAAAAAGAAGAAAATGAATAAGACAGGGAAGAGTACATGAGAGAGGAGAGCAAGAAGGAAGACAAATACATCACCTGATATCGCTATCCCAACCTACATGCTTACCCTTCTGAAATAAAAAATTAAACTGTTTTATTATTAATCAACACTCAGAAGTTAAGTCTGCACTCTATTTCCACAAATCAACAATAACAGCACTTACAGCACTAGTTTGCTTCTAACCTGCATAGGGTTTCTGTTCTGTGTGGGACGGCGCTGTCCTCCTGCACTGTACCGTCTGTTGTAGAATGGTCGATCTTCTGTTACGTGTTCCTCACTGTGCTGCAACATAGTTAATGGTTCTGAGATTTCATATTACTATTTTACTGTACTATACTATACTATACAAATTACTATGTTAATTACTATTGTAATTTGCACTATTCCAACACATCAAAAAAAATTTTCTTAACACTTGGTATAAATTTCGTTGTCATCCCTCTTAACAGCCCATGTAATAACACATCTACAAACAAAATTAAAAAACAGCAATGATTAAACTTAAAAATGTACTTTCACCACACTTCTCGCATTATAATACAGTATTATGAGACGTAAATGGTCTCACGTGAATAATACTCACAATTATATTCACTTTGAAAACAGTCATAAATATTTGCATTCTATTCCTGTTTTAGGTGTTCTGTATATGAAAAGTGAAAAAATAAGAAATCCTTATAGACATGTTAAGTTTGCCTGTCATCTATCAGATTTTTAATTCCTGGCTGTATGAGGTGGAGACAAAACCTCACTACAAACACGTTCTTCCCGAAGTCATATCAACCAGACCATATGCCTTACTGAGCAGGCTAGAAGAGTCAGTCTAAACTTTACATCCTCAGCTTTCCTCAGTCAAATTCATTTACAGCCCTCTGAAAGATATAGGATAACAGTGCCAATGCAACAGCAGTTCTTTGTTTTAGCCATGGCAGAAATGCGAAAATTCACAGAAACAGTACATTACAGATGTAGAAATTCTCCTTCGAAATACATACTGAACTTAGTTTCTCATGCCATAGAGGATTTATTCAAAAAGCCTGTCTATCAAAATTTTAAAAATCCTTTCTTTCCATGTTCTCCTATTCCAGTAAAACTTCTTTAATTTTCAGAAAAATAGCAGTGCCCCTTGCATGGCCACATGTATTTATGCCAACGCATGTACATTTGATTTATCAACATCAACATCAACTCCAACACCACAGCCACCATAACCACCAACATTATTTCAATCATAATTTCTATGGATGATTTATGGTGGTGGTGTTGGTGGCGGAGGCAGCGGCGGAGGTGTTGGCAATGTTGTTGTTGTTGTTGTTGTTGTTGTTGTTGTTGTTGTTGTTGTTGTTGTTGTTGTTGTTGTTGTTGTTAAGATGTTACAATCTTAAGATGTTGTCCTGTGTCTGAGTATCACACCAGAGATGTATAAGGAAGAGATGGTAAAGCTCATTGCTTTCCTGAATCAACATACAGTTCCAAATATATGTGGCAGGCTTCATGTTGTGGCCATTTTATTACTAGGAAAGGTGACACTAGCATACAAGTACACTGAAAAGGTGGCTGGGTGAGTCCCACAACCCCTGATTGAACTACCATCACAATAAATTTGTCAATATAAGCAAACAGGCACTTCATATAAACTGAAACACTCACGCTTCTCACCCTTTAATGTTACACATATGTAGCTACATAGGTTGTCTCACCTTATCAGCAGGAATAATGAAGAAAGTCTCTATATTGTACTTGTCCAGAATTTCATTACGTGTCCTTCCGTGGCCAGGAATGTACCGGTACTTATTTCCTAGGAGATCTAGTGTTTCTCTGGTTACATGAACCTTTCTGAAACATGAAAATTACCATTTTATCCCATAAGACAATTCAAAAGTTTTAATTTCTAATCATCTTCTGTAACAATCATATTGTACCCAAATACAAAACAGCAGACTACCTGTCTGTTTGTCCCTATTATTGACTTACGCTGCTTTAAAAATGAAAACTTTATTGGCCATTAAGCCAATATTAGCTATTATGGTGTCACCATTCAACTTCTTTAGAAATTAACGACAGCAAGAATCAAAGATAGAGTGTCAACAGGTGCTGAGAGCCTAGCATAAATTTCACTAAATTTTGAGTGGTTATCAACATAACTGTACATATTTTATTGCATTCCACTTACACATTACAGTCCTTGAGGGACACACTGGTATCAGCATTTCATAGAATATGCACACTATGAACTAGAAGAGTTTTGGAAAAACACTGACATTTATGTTAAGATACTAAAATTGACAGAACAAAAACATGCTGTGAGTGGTGCTGCTATCTCAAGGCATGTCAAGAACATCTTTCAGCAACTGCTGTACTGACTCCGCACACTTTCCACTGCAGTTCATTCTTGCTATCTTTTGCTTCTACTTGCAACCCTTGTCTAACATACATCTACACATACTGGCAGAATAATGACAAAATAGTAAGCATTAGGCTTCACAAAAAAGTTTCATCAGTACCTATTTCTCACCGCAATTTTGTTGACCAAGTATTACCTCTTTACTTATCTGATATAAACAAATAATATTATTATATTCATATATTTTACAGATGATATTAAAAATCAGGAAAAATTGTTAGGCTGTATTTATAACTAACCCAGGTTTACCAGCCTGTTCCATATTGTTGGCAATAATGACATCACGTGACCAAACATCATACTGCCATTTGCATACGCCCAGAAGACCACTCAGTATCTTGCCAGAGTGAATCCCAATGCGCATGTCAAGTGTATCTTTAAGCTTCCTTTCCTCCCTGCAAACATAAAAGAAGGCAGCGAAGCATAAATATTGAATACATTCTGGAATCTTGACAGGTTTAGACAAATGTATGTCCATATTCTGTATTTACTGACAAAATTATAATATTTTTTTTCATAATTTTTCGTCCAACAATAAAACTTTTTTATGTAAGACTACATATCGTTGTAGTATATTGAGTTGTTAATATGAAAATCACAGAGATGAACAAGAAACAGAAAACTGAGGCACTGAGGAAGAGAGACAGAAACAGAGAAGGCCCACTGTCTTACCTGACCCGCTTGATGATTGCAATCATATCAAGCCCCAGCTCTACACAATTTCTGGCATGTTGAGGGGTTTGATCTGGAACTCCCGAAACACAGTAATAGCAGTCACCAAGGAACTTTATTCTCAGCACCCCATGTTCCTGTAAAGAACAGGAGTAACTTACACTACACTAGTAAGTTAACTCTGTCAACAATACATCCAGCAGCAACAAAAAATCTTGTAATAATTGCAGAGCACAAAATCATTTCACAAAAGTGATGCAAAGGTCGGTCATACATGCCAAAGCTTTCACAACAGTCTGCTATAACATGAGTTGTTTCTAGTACAGGGTACCTGGATACACAAAAAATTAGAGACCATGTCATTAAATAAACAAGACTGTCAAAATTAATCTTACCAATTTTATCGCACTATTAGAAACAAGCTGGTACCTTTCTACCAGATTACATGGCATCACGTCCCAGAAGACTCAAAACCTTGTTACTACATATGACTGTTTGCAGATAAGAATAAAAAAATTATTTTACTAATATACTGAAGATTGATGATTGTGTTATGATTTCTAGGATGAAATACAAATCAAACCAAAACAAACCAAACAGTTTAATGAGGAGTTTAGTTAAACTGGATATGTCTGAATACTTCACAGGACAGAAAGTGGCTGGAGATAGAATTGCCTTCAAACTATAATTGGAAGGTATGAAAATCAACACAATTCTCGGAAAAAAGGAGACATGGGACATGTGTGTGAGAAATAAAACATGTTCTGTGAATTTTTGACAGCAGAAAATCTGTTTCAGTTGTTACCATTCCAGATTTCCCACTGCTGTTTCAACAGACATTACACTAGAATATAACTAGAATCTGTCACTTCTTTTAGTGAAAATTAATTACCTCAGAAGCGTGATCAAATCTGCCAAAGAGTTCATTGAGAGTTTCAACCAGTTTATTTACAGGTAATGATACCGTGAGCTGTGCATACTTGACCACATCAGCGTACAGGATACTGACATTGTCATGTTCTTTCACATACATGTCACTGTTACAAACACAACAATATAAATTAAGATTATTTTGGTACTTCAAATGTTCATGAAATTATGTAATTAAAATCAACATACAGTACATGAAACTCACAACAAAACCAACTCAAAACTAAAATGTATTGATAAAATAAAGAAAAGCATGTGACATAAATATTATGAAATTTTAAATTTATGATTTTCAATGTCAAACAAAGAAAAAAGCCGTGCTTCTTACACCTGAGGTATAATATAAACACTCACTTATGCCATAAATGAAACCCCATAAATAGTGTACAAAAATTTGTTTACAAAAAACTTCAATATATTGACACTATATCATACAAATAAATTGCCAAATTAAAAAAATTAACAGTTAATAAAGAAAAAATCTTACCTGAAAGGTTTTCTCCTTAGGGGTGTGTTGATTTGCTGTATAAGACTTTTTATGTCTTTACGCACATCATCAATAATGTGACGTGGAATTATACTTAACATCAAATTTTCCTGGAAAGTCAGAAAACACTTTAATCTTAAATTTTACTAGGCTTACACTCATCCCTCACTTAACACGAGGGTTACGTTCCAAGGCCCCTGCAAAAAGTGAACATTTGTAAATAATTGACCAGCCCCCTCCTCCCCTAAACAGTGTTTTAGAATTTTTTTAGTGTTTTTCTTGTCTCCATAGAGACACTGTCATGGGAGCTGCTTCCTTCTTTCCTTCACCTCCTTCAACATCATGCAGAATGGCTCAGTGGCCTGCATGAGTTGTTGAACAATTTTGATGCTCCTATCCATCGAAGGATCCGAGTGATAATTTTTATTCTTGGGGTGACTCCATAGATTTGCAAATCTGCATAGTACGAACCCATGAAAAGCAAGGGACAAGTGCATGTCCGATTGACACAAAAATGCAAAGAGAACCTGAAAACCTGTCACTGCCTCAAGTTATAGTTTATCTTGTAGCTACTACACACTAACATCAAACCAAACAAATACTGGTTTGAGACATTTCATTCATTATATTTTGGGTAGAAAATTCATCTATTATATTACTATAACTCAATAGTTTTATTTAATATTAATTCTGTTACTTTATCCTAATTAATGCATTAGAGCCATTGACCATCCTCTCTGGCTAGATGTTTCCCCTATTTAATCTAATTCATATTTAACAAATAACACAAAACAACACAGAAATATTTGTACTGTTAATCTTGATACACATTTATAAATGTTCCTATGGAAAAAATTTAACAAGCTTCACAATTCATTGAGATTAAGTTTAGTGATTCTAAAATCTTGCCTAAGGTTCTCCTGTGACTATTCTTAAAATTTGCCTAAAAATTCTAAAACAACTCACTTCCTGCTGCTTTTCATATTCCACTTTTGAATTGGATTCAAGACAGGCACGTCGATCCAGAAATGTCCGGCGGATTGCTACCTCATTCATTAAGCGAAAGTAGAGCCCCAGTCCATTCACACAAAGTAAGTACACAATATCAGATGCCAGCTGCAATAAAAAGCTAGGTCTATAAAATGGACATTCCTTTTAAGACCAAAACAACACATATAATTCTGGAAAAGGAGCGTTTCAGACCAGTGGTTTATCATGATCTGGAGGTCTGGTCTAGCAGAATAGTACGATGCTGCATTGTGTATGTTCTGCTAGACCTGACCTCCAGATCAGGATCTGCCACCGTTTCAGGCACATAATAATAAAATACATTTTACATTAATTCATCTATAAGTAGGCAATGAATAAAATCTATAATCTAAATTAATGTCAGAGTAATAACTTTCTAGATGACGTTACATCTATGCCTGTAGACTTCATTTCAGTAATCATGTGAGGAAATTACATTACAATGTAGATTATGCACTAAACACTTCTTGCATGTGAATTAAGTATCAATATAGTATAAGATTTTCTTCCCCCAAAAAACTAAAGGGAATTTATAAAAATATCCTCTTTTTGTTTGAAAGATTATTCAAACAATGTGCCAGAATTTTAATGCTCTTCAAATACATGATGGGTATGATAGTGACAATTCTCCTATTGCAATAATTTTGTTTTGGTGGCCCTATCAGCAATAGCTGTTCTACTTGCATATGTCTTGCCAGTATCTTAAAAATGTCAGTGACTTGTTCATTAAAATAGTCATTAAAGTATTACAAGTATTCCATATGACAAAGCGACACATGACATTCACACACTGACAGCAGGATCTTGCCCATTAAAAACATGTCAATGTTTCATGTACCAAAGTTGTTTCCCTCAAACTCTGAATTATAACTGTAAACAGCATCGTAAGGCTTAAACATATTTTTACAGTTTACATTTTTCTAGCTTATTGAGCCAGAAATTTACACATAGAAATCAAGATAATCAAAGTATTGTAACCACTGTCTCAGATGTTTAGTAAAGCATGCTTACATTAACAGATATAGTGAGAGGTTTGCAATTGTTTAATTATTACTTACACTGTACAGAGAAAGATGTAACTGTACTCTATTTTAAAATTGGGCAAAATAACTTATTAATTCTCGAGACAAACGGCTAAATGGTTCCAGGATATGTGTTATGACTAACTAAACTCAACTCAGTGTTGCACTCATGACACACTGTCTAAGTACAAAATCAGTCATATTCGTGCAAACACTTTTGATATTCTGTTGGACTCAATCCCAGGAGTTCCACCAATTTTTAAAGTTCAAACAAAATTATTTATGGTAAAGTGTCAGATGTTAAACTAATTAGGTAAGGGTAATTTCTAAATTATGTTAGACTCACCCATTCATACATCCTTTGTTTCCCATAATAAGTTACTCTGCCAAGAACTACAAGGTGACAGAGAGTTACAACAAGCCCCAGGATGAATGCCTGTATATTTTCTGTGAGTGGTAAGAATACATAACAGACAAGAAGTGTGTGTGTGGTATATGCTGGCCGCAGGCCACCTGCATAGTCAGTGTGATAGAGGGATATTGCCAGATCAATGATGGTGAGTAAGACTACAACAAAGCATGAAACAAGAAGAGAAAGCCATGGATAACTTTGCACCAGTCTCTCCTTGAACACAATGAGCATCAGAGGCCAGCACAGCACCATTGCTATGCAATACGAAAGTGCATCAGGGACAGGCACCCCCTGCAAAAACAGAAAACTCCTTTTAGCTGTCTTTGTTTTAATGTTCATTTAGCAAATCTTTGTTAGGTTTTTTTAATAAAGGCATTTCAACTACTCAGTGTCAAAAAATATGAAATATGATCATAAGTGTTAAGCATATAAGGAACTGGCTAAATGTAAATGTGACCTACTTTAAGATGTTACACTGGCATTTCATTGGACAACCTGGGGATAACCACAAAAGTTCCCTTTGATAGCCAGTAATGCAGCCAATATTCAAATGCCAAATACAACTTTAACTAATCCTCTGGTAACAGACAGCTGGAAACTGAATACTGCTAATACCAAAGCCTGTAACTGCACATGATCACGAGTCAGTTCAAATATTTAAAGCTTATTGTTCTAAGACCTATTTTAATATCTATTAAAATCTCAAAGGGGTTGTAATTTCATGTCTGACACTGAAATACAAAATTGTCATATATTATAACAGTAATAAGAAGTAGAGTGTTTGAGTTTATGTCATGTTGATGAGTAGATGCATGGCTAAGATGCAGATTAGACAACTGGCTAGGTTACTCTCCTTCTGATGATACAGGGGATTCTGGGGAAGCTCAGAGCTAATGCCAGTCTCCCTTGGAAAGTAGTGTGGGCTGTCGGTAGACTGGAAACAGAATGAAGTGCAGAAACAAATAACCTACGCCTTTAGTTTGATGATGGACAGGAGGTTCCTTGCCATATAAAAATAGTCAATGAAAAGTACAAAAATACATACATATAAGGAAGAAGAGGTTAAAATTATCACTTTGAAATCACATTTCCTATGTAAAAACATAGGGTTTAAACAGGTCTCTAGTTGTATGATTATGCACTTTGAAATCACATTTCCTATGTAAAAACATAGGGTTTAAACAGGTCTCTAGTTGTATGATTATGCACTTGGCTGACTTAGAAGGTTGTCCTAATATTGTATACTCGATATTCAAACAATTATAGCCTTGCATTTGAAATAAAAAGCTTTATCACTGTCTGTGACTATACTCACTGTGACCCATATGACTACTGCATGACTCAGGCTTAGTAACGATTGCAGCAACACGAAAACTGACAAATAACCAAGATGTAGGCGTTGTAGGTATTTGAGGTACAGTTCTTCTAGGTTCTTCAGCTTGAATTGCCTCTAAAAATAATACAAAATTTACAAGCAAAAATAGACACATCACTGATTTTTCATAAATCACAATACTTTATAACAAGACCGGATAGATGTACTCCAGATTGAAGCACACATATTTGCCAAAATCAATTGTCTGTAAAATTTGCTTATCCCAGTTCATACATTTCTTGATTATGTACACATATGAGCATATACTTCATATAGACCTACGAACAGTTATACAATATATACTTATTTTAAAACTTTTTTGCCTATCACTTCCTATGAATGGCAAGAGTGACTTAGGACAAATGGTGGAGTGTGAGGCTTTCATTTGTGTGTGTGGCCCTAGTGGCAATAGCACCAATTACTGCATTATTATTATTATTATTATTATTTTGTTGTTGTTGTTGTTGTTGTTGTTGCTGCTGCTGCTGCTGTTGTTGTTGCTGTTGTTGTCGTCGTCGTCATCTCGTGTCACAGACCATTTCTTCCCCGTACTTCTTTTGAACAAGCGGTGATCCCCACCACTCAGGTATCAAGTTTCAGACTGCAGTACTTTCCGTATTATGTGTGATGTTCCAAGTATAGCTGTCTTCTGTAGTGAATCTATTGAATGTTTTCCTGGTATGGCTTCTAAATTTTTCCTTAAACTTTTGTTACCATTCCGGTGGCTTCAGTTACCATGGATATAATCATACATTTCATGTTCCACATCCATTGTACCTCTATACATATACTCTTGTACTTTAGCTTCTTTTCTGCTTCCTTTTGCATGACATTTCTGTCTGCCGGTGTTGCCACATCTACCAGTATGCATGTTTTCTCTTTCTTGTTTTTAATTATTACATCTGGCTTATTTGGTGTAACTTCTCTGCCTGTTTGTAACCCTCGATTCCATAACACTGTCACATCTTCATGTTCACATACTGATTTGTGTGTATGTGTGTGTGTGTGTGTGTGTGTGTGTGTGTGTGTGTGTACCATTTATCTGTTGTTTCAATGCCTAGTGCTTTGCATATTGACTAATGTAAATGCGCACCAACTTTATCATGGCTCATTAAATATCCATTCTTTGCCAAAATGGGGCATCCTGAAGTTAGGTGGTCAATAGCTTCTTCACGTTGTTTACATAACCGGCATGTACTGTCAACTTCTTCCTTCAAAATTTTATTTTTAAAATAGTTTGTACTAATTGCTTGATCTTACGCTGCCACTGTTGTACTTTTTGTTTCTCTCTTAATGTTTCCAAATTTTAACCAGTGATATGACTGTTCATTACCCACCAGTTTTTCATCTAAGCTACATGGAAATTGTCCATACGTCCTTTTCCCCTGCCACCTTTCTTTTGCCTTCTCCGCTATTCTGTCCTTTATTTGTCTTGTTGCTTTCTGCGATTCTGTTGTTGTTGTTGTTGTTGTTGTTGTTGTTGTCGTCGTCGTCGTCGTCGTCGTCATCATCATCATTTCTTTGAGATGAATGATGTACTTGATTGTAGGTACTTTGTAAATGGTCTTTTAGATCTGTATTATAAAATTTTAACTGCCAGCATTTATTGTGCAACTTTTCCTGTCGTATTCAAGTCTACCAAATGATTATCCCCATAGTCCTAGCAGAGCCACAGGGACACTTGAAGGGCCCGCCATTTCCTCCATTTCATCCACGGTAGTTATCTTAAAAGTGCTGATGTGTACTTAGATACAAAGGAAAAAATTCAAAATCCGTAAAATCGAATCACAACACACAAACGAAAAATTTAGTCCAAATACAGAAAGATATTTTCGTACAAACAAAGTAACGCAAGGCGGTAAAAGACACTCGTCACACTACACTAAGTAGCCTGAAGCAGTGGCTGCGAATGTTTACTAGCCATGCTTGCGTGTAACTTGTTACTGCACGAGGAAGCGTTCAGATGTCATCAGAAAATTTCAACACGCCGATATGCGCGCTGATACAATGGCTGCTTCACAGCGTTTGTTTACATTGCCGGCATACGTCACTCATAATCTGAAAGTTTTCTTTTTTGGTGTCCTGTGGATGGAAAGGAATGATATAGGCCCTTAAATATACATTTTTTAAAGCTGAAGGTTTTAATTTCATTTAAATGCGTCAGCAGCATCTACACCTGTTACGTGAACCCGTTGCCCCTGCATGGCACCCTGAAACGGTTTGATAGGCGTACTGTGGAGCTGTGGTTTTCAACCGGCGTAATGTGCTCCATTGGTGGGACTTTACAGTTGGTTGAATGGAAAGTGAGGTGTCGAAAATAAGAGCTTCAATTAATGATTCATATAATATTAAAATTGATAAAATTTCAAAATACACCCTTCTAAAAGGACCTTTTTGTGGTACTACAATTGTTTACACAGGTTGCTAAAGGTTGAGAATACCTCTTCTAGAGAAAAATAACTACTACATCGTAGTTCTGAGCGAATAGCCCAATAAATTAAAGAAAATGCAACCAATTCTATACAAAATATAAAAATGTTACTCCAAAATTATGTACACCTATCTCCCACATGCACTCTTGGTTACACTTTATTGTTCATTGAATTTTACATTCCCTCACAACACACCACAAATAACACACTGCAAAAAAAAAATCAGCAATTCTTTGTGTCATGTTTTGTTGAATAGTCTCTAGGGCAAAAATGTTTCAAGCTGGAACTACAGGTTTTAAAAAATGTAGGATTTTATAGTCTGTAACAGCGTCTTTGCCAATGAGCCATTGTGGGAAAAATTAGTTTGATCTGACCTGCTTAGAAAGTAAAAGGTAGGGTGGATCAATAGAAACGAATATACAATAAACTCTCGGCGACTTTCAGTCTACACCAGCGGTTCCCAATCTTTCGAATACGAGGACCCGTTCTTAATTTGAAAACATTTCGTTGACCCGCACGTGCTAGCAGTTGTACGTTCTGTGTCTGCTAACTGAGAAAACACATCATGGTGGAAAATTATTATGACCTCAGTAACCGCTGAAAATGAATTCACATCTCACACATAAAATAATTACAGTAACTTAAGTAGTAGAATTGCGGGACCTTTTTCAGTTAGCCTACAAAAGCTGTACTTTGCGGTCTCTTGGAATTAACCTCCACCGCCCTCCAGGGGTGCGCAGCCCACACGTTGCGAACCACTGCACTAGCCCTCAAATTTAATTGCAGTCCGTTCAATAGTTATTAAGAACAAAGGGGAAGCAGTGGCCTCCCAGTTATTTGCTGAATTCGCTGTGCGCAATTTTAGGTACTTCTTACAAAAACAGATACGAGTGCGTACGTGCACACAATTAGTGAGTGTCAGAACATGTATTCATTGTAAGCAGCAGTGCTACGGTTTTAATGTAATGTCCTTCGTGTAGAGAGCGAAATTATGGTGGATCCCACTGTTAAATGCTCCGTCCGTGCCAATTTCTATTGAACATTGCATAGTTGTTTTAGGTTTTGCAATGTGTTCAGCAGATGACCAGGAATTACGTCCTAAGCAACATAACGTGAATCTGGAACTGACTGCTGAAGAACAGAAATGATATCTGTCACAAACTCCTGAAAATTCCCAGTTGGAATGGCATAGAAATGCAATTGCTGTCTGGGCAATGCCATGACCCAGGCGGTAAGTCCAGTGGCCTCTCTTTGCAGGCTGTCGGATTTGACCCCATGCCGTCTAAGTGGGATTTATCATGAACGAGGTGCCACTGGAACAAGCTTTTATCCGAGCACTTGGGTTTTCCCCTTAGTTTCACACCACTAACGCCCCCTACTGATAATATATTTCATTCATCTGCCGGCGACGCGATATAACCTTGGCAATTGTTAAGTGAAACACTTCTATCATCTCACTACTGCAGCGTCCTTGTTGACGTTTGGACACATGAGTAGTGTTATTTGCTATCGCCCCCCCCCCCCCATGGTGATCCCAGTGAACACCGTTGATGTAACATGACACAGAGAAATAGCCACTTTATCTCGCTAGTTCTCTTAACGACGGTCCACAACAATTTTCCCTCAGCGCCATGTCAAAGGGCAAATATCAGATGTACATGTCACTATCAATGGAGCAATATTCTGATGAAATTACATTATTGTTGCGCAATAAATCGGCAGCCTACGGACGTTTTATAATTTAAAACGAATAACCGCTAAATTACATGTTCTTCGTTACAAAATCTACTTAAATGGCGCGCTATTGCGAAGTGTATAAGTCGAGCCCTGTGAATGACAGGTACTATGCTTCAAGCAGGTGAAAAATTTGGGACCCAATTTTCGAAGAAGTGTCATGACTGATCCTTCCAGACACGATATCGAGATCATTCGCCGTCAGGCGTTCGACATAATATCGAGAATCTTCACAGTGTGACGCCCGACAAAATATCGAGAAACTTCACCATGAGACGCCCGACAAAATATCGAGAAAATTCACCGTGAGACGCCCGACAAAATATCGAGAAAATTCACCGTGAGACGCCCGACAAAATATCGAGAAAATTCACCGTGAGACGCCCGACAAAATATCGAGACAATTCACCGTGAGACGCCCGACAAAATATCGAGAAACTTCACCATGAGACGCCCGACAAAATATCGAGAAAATTCACCGTGAGACGCCCGACAAAATGTCGAGAAAATTCACCGTGAGACGCCCGACAAAATGTCGAGAAAATTCACCGTGAGACGCCCGACAAAATGTCGAGAAAATTCACCGTGAGACGCCCAACAAAATATCGAGAAAATTCACCGTGAGACGCCCGACAAAATATCGAGAAAATTCACCGTGAGACGCCCGACAAAATATCGATATAATTCACCGTGTCCTATTTTCTGTCTGAGTACTGAAGGAGGATGGTAGCGTCCCCGACTTTATCGGCCGGAGGAATTGGCTGCACAGAGTTCCGGTCCCACACTCTTAGCTGCCACCCGCCTTAAGTTTTCGCTTTGATTTTTTTATTAATCTGCCACGTTGCTTGACATTAGTGTGCCTTCATAGTGTCTTAGAATATTATTTTGTGCACGTTTGGAAAAGACAAGAAGTACGTACAGGTTTTTAGTGAGGAAACCTGAAAAATCACTTGGAACACCTACGCGTAGGTGGGAGGGTAATACTAAAGTGTATCTTAAAAAACATATAATGGAATGGCGTGGAGTAGACTGATGTGTCTCAAGAAGGGGGAGGGGGGTGGCGGCCGGTGCTTAGGGCTGACAATCTCACCACCTTCATGTGCCGATTGTCTCGAAATCTGGGAGACTCGACCTGCGGAGACCTAAAGGCCTGTCCAGGCCTGTAATGGACTTGCTTAACCTTTACACTGTCAATGAAGAACCTAGAGGACATGACGCCAAAAAACTTCAAGCTTTACTGATTAACTTCCTAAAGACAAAAAAAAATATGAAACGACTTTTCCCCTCCTGTGTTCCCTTATATAGGCCTGAAATAGAGCCTTGCTTTATATTATCCGTCTCCGTGCGGTGGCGTTAATTTATAATTAAAAACCAACCAAATGCACAATTATAATACATAATCTATCAGTATATTTTATTCCTTGACATGTTTCGGTGCATTCACCATCATCAGGGAGGTTTACATCATAACATTACATACACATTGAAATATTAAAATGTGGTATTAATGCTAATTCTAAAAATCTTGCAGTGCCTATTTCATCTTGGCGTGGATAATGACGTGGTAATTCGTTGAAACTATAGATTGGCTGGTGAAATAATGCAGTTGTTTACTGATATATCCAGTATATCCGTAGCAATAAAATAGACTGATACATTACATACTACAATTTGCATTCAGTTGATTTTTAATTATAAAAAAACAGCTTTGCTTTGTTTTCCCGTTCCCAGGCTTCGTCCTCTTGTCCCTTTGATAAGAATAGCATTAACATGAAGATCAACACATACCACTGGTGGAATGATATTGACAGGAAAAACCTGAAGTACTCAGAGAAAAACCTGTCCCAGTGCCACTTTGTCCACCAAGAATCTTACATGGATTGGCTTGGGATAGACTCCGGGTCTCCGCGGTGAGAAGCGGGCTACCAACCGCCTGAGTTACTGTACGTCTTTTGGAAACTAAAGTACCAGTTTCAGTTTCAGACTGAAGTTTCATTTCGTACCTAACAGAGAACAAAATGTGCTTCCATGACGCAAGCCAATCGATGAATACTGTAGACGGAAGTAACGACTGGTTGCTGTAGGAGTCATAAGGGTGACACTAACACCTTCAAACGCAACGACTGCTGGTCTTGTAGGCCGCTATTGAAACAAAGAGGTGGACGCCCCTGATTATATGCTCACAGAATTTATGACTGCAATTACATCAGCAAGTCGGGGGGGGGGGGGCCCCCAATAATGGTCGGGCACTTGAGATCCAGCTATCTGTGCGAAGTACTCATTAGTGTGTGACGAGTTCTTGCGAACTGGTAAAAATTAAAGCAGCAAAATGATTGACATATTCCGACAATGACGAAAGGAGTTATCTACCTCAAAGATTATTCTCTCTATCGACACTTCTAAGCCACACAATAGTAAAATCAGATAAAAAATATATTTGTTTAAGTCCAGAGAATGGAGCTCTCGTAAAGGTCCAAACCACTCTGACCAAACTCTATAAGTGTCTTGGTGACTTTATTGGCTTTATGAATTGCGTGGGAAATCGGGCGGCGTTTTGACATCTCACTTTTATCTAGTTCAACGAAACGATTTATTTTACAAGGAAAACACCTTTGTAAAATGCAGTAAGGCGTACATCCCATTATTTTTTATTTATTTAACAACTCTTTCAACAGATCAGACGACGCATGATGACGCAAATGTCACCTGACACTCGATGTTTAACATGTTGCCTCATGCGCCAATAGCTTTTGCGGCACTCGTTATAGTATCGAACAGGAGAAGGATCAGTGAATAATTAATTGTGAAGTATGTGAAAGGCAGCAACCGCGGTCTAATTTGGGGTATTGTCCTAGTATTTGCTTGGATTGGCTGAGAAAAAACACAAAAACCCTTAGTCACCATACATGGTCTGCTGCCAGAAGTTTGAACCCGCCCAAACTCTATGTTCCCTTACAAGGTTACGGATTCACCCACTCAGAAACAGTTTACGGGAATTCGCAGTGGTGTGTAGCGGCCCAGTAAAATCGCTTCGCTTGACTTCCGTACGTCTTTCTATGCGTGCGTTTTCTAACTCGTAACCGCGTTTTCTAACGCGGCTGGGGAGTGGCGTTGACCATTCATCTTTATCCAGCGCCGGAGTTAAGAATGAATGGAGCTAGCGTACGTGCCTTCATGGCGTGACTGGGGCAACTTTTTGTATTCTGAAACACATGTCGAAAAGGCCTAAGAATACATCTTCAGAAAGTCCCTTCGTACCCACAGCTTTCTCAGTTGCACAGGAAGAACAAATTGTGTTTCTTTCAATTTGTCATATTTTAGTGCAACGTGACACTAGTTCGCCGAATCTGTTGTCTCAAGGAATTATGCTTCCGACTTGTATTCGGAAGGTGCCCATTCAGATTTAGGCTGGGACACCGAAAAATCCTCCGATTCTTCGTGGTTTTACTTTTTACCTGGAGGCAAATATTACCAATATTACAATAAATTAGGCCCGAACCGCTGCCTTTCATATAATCTGTAATTCATTCCTTCGGTATTATACAGTCTCAGCCCCGATTCCAGTGGCTGCACGGTCTAAGGCGTGGGTCCACGGCAACTCGATTGCTGGGATTGCAGGTTCGAATCCCTCCGGAAGCATGGATATGTCTCTAGTGAGTGCTGTGTGTTGTCAGGTAGAGGTCTCTGCAACGGGCTGGTCACTCTTCCAGAGGAGTCCTACCGAGTGTGGTGTGTCTGAGTGTGATCGCGAAGCCTCGACAATGAGGAGGCCGTGGCCCACTAGGGGGCTGTCGCGCCAGGATAAAAAAAAGTAGACTCATTCACTGACAGTGTCGTCACATACGCTACAAACAAATAATACACGTATTTCGAGACGACAATTAACTCGTTACTGCAAAGTGACAAGTGACATTTCACTCTGAGAAAAAAGGGTTATAATTGGATGATGAAAACATTAAGAAATGCTGACTTCCCAAGGCAGATAAGTTTTGTAACCATGTAAAGGACGGGTATGAGAACTTTGGAAAAGAGAAACGCCTCTCTCTCCATCCGGGGATCGAAACATCATTTCTCGGTCGTCTAGCCCTTAGCGTATTTACGCAGACCACAAGATGATCCCTGCGGAGGTTTGGGGTGTCTGGCGTGGTGCGGGAACCTGCCGACTATAGGTTTCACTATGGGGCTACTACTGGTGAGAGAGACAGGCGGTTCTACTACTGCACACAGACTGAAAACATCAGGCACTTCCGGTAGCGTGCAGATAGCAAGTGCACTGTGCGAATGTTTGCAGGATACATAGTTGCAACTCGTCAATCAACGCGAAATTTTGCGTGTGCACATCTATCGAATTGCTAGCAGAAGTCACCTCTTGGTGTGTGGACAGTACTTACTACCTGTCCTGGCTCCTATAAATAAAGATTACTGTAACAGAAATCAATGAAAACTACGAACTCACCCTAAGGTATCCCAGCCACCAGTTACGGTCGTCTGTGGGTTGGGAATTGAGCGTCTCCTGCAGGTAGTAGGACTCTTGACTAACACGTCGTACAGAGTTGAGACTGCTGCGCTTGACCAATTCCTCCATTCCCGATACCGACATCTGGAACAACAGATGGTAGGCCTATAGCGCCAGAACGTAAAATAACAAGTAGCGGAGTGAGAAGATATTCTTTGGCTTTCGGTTTCATAGCGATGATAAAACGCTGCTTGTGAAATCTGGCATGGAGATAGACAGCAAACATATCTACCGGCCACAGAATACGAGACGATACGGGTGGGTCTGGTGCAGTGCGGAGGACTGCTGGCTACAACGGGGATTACTAGACTCATATTGATAGGAACGACAGACAGTTCTGCTACTACACACGGGCTAAAGACATCAAGAATTTCGAGTAAGGCCTGGTAAGCGAGTGCACAGTGCGGAAGTTTCAGCATGAGAAGTAACAAGTCGTCATTTACCACGATATTTGGCGCATGCGCATGTATCGCGTTCCTAGCAGGGATCATACCCTCACCTGCGGACAGTATACATTTTTTATACAGCTACCAATGTGGCCACGATCCGAAACTTTGAAGCTGCATCCGACGAAAAATTTAATATGCGCAGAATACTCAAGCAATAATTTCTTCAATAATGATAATAATAATAATAATAATAATAATAATAATAATAATAACAATAGATATGTCAGACTAGAAATCTACGCAACATGAAACAAGGTTTTACGAGTTCTGCTTGAGACTCTTTGTTCCTTTTTTATGTACGGCCTACAGTAGCGATGGTGAACAATTTCGCTGTCTGATGACAGATTTAGATTAAGAGTTGATTAGCAATAGGCATCCTCCTTGCTCTAGTATTGTCTGGTGGACGTAATGAATCATCTGCTGCTATATTTCTAGAACTCTACGTCAATTTTTGGCCATCCCTGGCCTAACTGTATAAGAATGAACGGAGGTCATTTATTCCTTGTACTCTTAGAGATCATGTAATCACAATTGAGTAAATATTTACGAGGAAATCATTTCCTAATTTCTGTAGTCCTTCAGGTTTATTGTTGAGCTGTAAAGAAAACTCGCCTTAATTACGTCCTTAAAGAATCTAACAAAGAACGTTTTGGTGTAAGGTAGACCTTAAAAGAATATGTATTTTATGACATGCATCAAAAGTATGTGATTATGAGTAATGTTGGGTAAAAATAAGAAATTTTTATATGCCCTTCGTGTTAAAGTAGAGGCTATACTGAAGAGATATGAGCCACAATCAAATTCGCCAGACAGCTTCTGGTGAATATTTTCAGACTCAGTCTTATCTCATTGCATTCGTTTGTATCAGAGTCGAAACGTGTGGTGGGACAGATGGGACCCAAATTATTTTGTGTTCATTTGACGTATTTTACTTTCATTCAGAAAAACAGCCGCTGCTTATTTTGAAAGGCATAGGAAGCAATAATACAGGCCTAAATAATTTACTAAATTTCGTACTTACATTTATAATTAAAGTACAGATATCAGCCATTGTCAGTCAATAGGCAGCTGATTCACACAGCCTGATAATACAGGGCGACCTTGCGTAGGATGTGAAATCTCAGAAGTTATATATTCATTGAATAAAGTGGTCGATATACAATCATCCCCTTCACTCTAACAATCTTAACGAAGATTTTCATATGCACAAGTCTTCATTCTTTTCTTGCTTTTTCATCCTGACTGTATTGCTAAGTCGACGGCTGACCGTCCGTCTTTAAACACTGGACCACTAAACTTCTCATGCTGTAATGGATTCACCTCTTTAACAATTAAGTGAATTTGAACTGGGAATACTACGTGTTTGCTACTGCGAATTGACACCATAGCTGACAACACCCCTATCCAGGATAGGATCGAACTGGGATTCCGGATTCCATCGCGCTGTAAAGCTATCCCTGTATAGGCGTGGACAGGCCCTGAGGGTTCAAGGACATTGAGGCTTCCAGATTTCAAGGCAATCGGCATATAAAGGTGTTAAGGTTGTCAGCCCTAAGCACCGTCCGCCTTTACTTCCCAAAAAATATTCCTGGTACTCATGTCTGCTAGAGACTGAGTCGATTCCAAGGCATAGTGCGGCTGGAAGGATTATGTCAATGAAAAATCCCAATAACACCGACGGGAATCGAGTCCGCGTCCTTCAGACTTGTAGTGAAGTGCCTCAACCAAATGAATCCCGCTGTAGACATGTATATATATATACACACAAACACACACACACACACACACACACACTATATGATAAAAGAGGAATTGTGACGAGCCAATTCTCTGTCCTGGTGACCCCACAGTATACCTGACAGATGCAATGAAATATAAACCTCCACATTGTTAACTCATTAGAAGAATAAGAAAGAAGAAAAATACAGATTCCAAAAGATGGTGAGTTCAGTTTTCTTCATAGAGAGACCAAACGGAATTATAGGCTATTGATAAAAAACTTCAGTACGTGACATCAACTAATCTAGATTGATTACCATTAATAGGTCAAAGTTGTCACATCTTGGACAATTATTTCTGTTACCAGCAATGTATTATGTAAATGCTTAAAAACATAATTCATGTAGATATTTAAGTAAGTTTTTCATCTATCTCTGCAGGCCCACCAAATTTCAGGGGCCTGACTGCAGTATTTGAAAAAAAACAGAAGAAATCTCGCTTTGTGTGTGTGCTTTAGTTAAAGGCACTGACAGTGGTTCAGACTATATAGCAACGAATGGTACAACGAGTTAGTAAATAGCGAATAGGAAAGAAAGCAAAAGAACACGATCGTCGCCTAATTTGACGCACTATCTCAAAATCTGCATGGATAGAGAAAAATTCAGAGAAGCATCAGAAGTGCAGTCAGTATTTCGGCCGACAAGAAAACCCGGTATCTCTAACTAACTAACTAACTAACCAACCAACCAACCAACCAACCAACCGACCGACCAACCAACCAACCAAACAAGCAACTAACTAAGTAAGTAACTAACTAACTAACGAACGAACTAACCCCATAAAGTAGAGTACTTCTTGAAAAGCGAAGATATCCTCAGCTAGTCAAGAAATTCCCCGCATCTTATGGAACTCAAAAGTTCAGTACCGCGTTGACAACAACCACTCATTTATTCCTGTCCTGAGCCAGATGAATCTAGCCGACGCCCTCCAAATCGATTTCTTTTACATATATGCTAGTATTATCCTCCCATTTATGTCTAGGTCTTCCAAGTGGTCCCTCTGCCTCAGGTCTCCCCATCAAAACACTGTATGCACTACACCTGTCCCCCATGCATGCTGCGTACTCCGTTTACATACCACAGGCGTTACAGCTTCACCGAAATTGCTCGGTAATATCTGTGGTTGGTGTTTTATATTATACAAAGTTGTAATGGTGTCTAGTGACAGGCTGTTCTCTTCATACCAAATTTCAGGCAACTTCTTAAATTGGTTCAAGAGTTGCTTGGGAGGGGGGGGGGGGGGAGACCAACGGACGTGTGACAGTACTATAAATTGTATTTGTTTGAAATGTAAGGAAAATACGATAAAACCTTCGTTATTATCTGCAAGGAAACGCACGACTTCTTCGTTTGAAACTTTAGACTGCAGGTGATATGCAGAAAAATGTTCGCTGCACGTTGTGCAAACAGAATGGAACTCGGGGAGCTGGGATAGCGTAATCGGCATGGTGAAAACACCACGGCCTAGGTAAGAGCTGTCTCTCTTCTTCTAATTGTCCAGACCTTCTCTGGCGCTAAGTCCGCATTCTATTCGATAAATACCGGAGCCATTTTCCCTGGGAGTAGAGCACACGGGGCATGAATGTGACCACTCTTATCTAGCACCGAGGTTAGAAATAGGTGTAGCTGTAGGTCACCTCCTCCAGACGTCTTCAAGGAGTGTATAGCGACAAATTTTTTATTACTTTGCCGAAAGAAAATCATTAGTAAGTACACTCTATGACCGCAATGCAGGTATATTATGAGCCCGCTTCGACGTCTAAGCAATGGGAAATGTTAAAGAAAACAATGAGATGCCATTCAGAAGGAGAAATATTACACTTGCGTTTCTTAAATACGCATCTACTCACTGAAGGCTCCTATGCCTACAGGCCACGTGTGCAAAAAACCAGGGCGCCAGGTTACCCGGGTTACTCAATTTTGTACAGTGGCCTTTAATATTTGTCCCCCCCTCAGAAGAGGGCTCTCTGCATGTTACCTTTCCGGCACCTAGAATTTTATAGTGGCTACTAGATTTTTAGAAAACCTGTGGACCTCGGTCTAGCGACCCGCTACGGGCTGGAAGGTCCGGTGACCGAATCCGAGTAGAAGTGAGTTTTCGGCACCCTGCCTGACTCGCACCCGGCCTTACCCAGCCTCCTGTACAACGGATACCGGGCCATTCCAGGAGGTAAAGCCGCCGACGGGTAGCGTTAACCTCCCATTTAGCCCCGAGGTTATAGAAAGAGTCGAGCTATACCTGTACTCCCCCGTAGGCCTTCATGGCAGGTTACAGGGTGAAATTTACCTTCAATTTTACTTACATGTGGGGGCCGCGGTGGCGCAGTTGGTTGAGGCACTGCGCTAAAAACCGACAGGTCGCGGGTTCGATTCAGTGGATTTTTTCATTGGCACAATCCTGTCGGTCGCGCTATGGCCCTGGGATCGACTCAGCCTGTAATAGAAATGGGTACCAGGAATATTTCCTGGGGGGTAAACGCGGCCGGTGCGTAGGACTGACAACCTTACCACCTAGCTGTGCCGATTTTCTAGAAATCTGGAATCCTCACCTTCTGGAACCCAAAGGGCCTGTTTAGGCCTGTAATGGGACTGCTTTTTTTACTTACATGTAGACCTCTGATATGAGGGTGCACAGGAAAAGCGGAAGGTCGTCCGAAACACGCGCGCGCGCACACACGCACGCACGCAAGCACGCACGCACACACACACAGTCGACATCGATGGAGTTATATACGTGAAAACATTCTCGTCAGAACCAATAAATAAGTTACTTAATTTGCCTAGTGTATTTAAAGTCGCTACGTAATGTACTGCGATTTTATATCGTCGGTATTATTATAGAAGTCAGTAGAGAGGTATCTGGGAAGAAATGTTCGTGCCGTGTACATAACTTAAGGCATTACGTCAGGTTCGGCGTAGAATTTTTTTTTCAGGGGCTACACTCTTTCGGTGAACGTACGCTTGAGGTCACAAGGAAAAGGTTACGAACGCCGCTTTTGGATGTAACTTCAAACAGGAAATATAAGAAACCAGTAAACTTATCTTGTCTTGAAAGATCTGTGAGCTGATCATTGGTCGTATAATGAGAGGCGTAATTATAAAAAACAAACCAGACAGCAATTCATTATTGTGGCGCGGCGGCTTCAGAGTAGAACTGGGCGTGTTCAGGTGCAGCTGCCTATGTTTCTACAAAGCGTAGGACTTCTTCATTAGCTGGATGCCCTGTTATGCCTACAGTGGAGCCGTATAATTAATTATCTGCCTTACTTACGTCAGTTGCTTATAAAATGTTTCTTCTTCTTCTTATTATTCTGCTTTTTCCAGTGCCCGTTCTTGTTTCTTTTGCCTTGTCCAGCCGTATTCAAAGTGTGTTCCGCGCAACCCTGGAGTTTTCCGGGCGACTTTCAGGAATCCCTCATGCACAATTCCTTTCTAATAAACTTGAGGAATATAATATTAATAACGTTTATTACATTTTTTATTTTCCTCTCCATCTTTGTGCATAATTGCCGTTGGGTTTATTTTCAGCGAAAACCAGGAAAATTAAATTATATTTTATAATAAGGAGAGTACCGATTTGAATCCCAGCCAGGTCACCAACTATCTTGACTGGGGTTTATGGTGGTTGTCCACAGTTACTAAAACGAATTCTGAGAGAGCATCGGAAAATACCGGGTCCGTTTCTGTCTTCATCCTTTCAAATTCATTCCAAAATCCGACGTCAGTCTGGCCTGGGCTACTGACAGTGTTGATCAAGAAAATAAACACGCTATACACTGTGACTATTCTTTGCTTGTACACGGCAGACACTCATTCATACGCGGTTTGGTAGGGCGCCAGACTGTCTGCTGGAGCATCAGGCAGCATGCAGCTCTTTCTGCACCTGTCACTCCCGTCTCCCCTTTCAGTTACCGCCTTAACAACATTTCACGCTATCAGAGGAACATGTCACTCCTAGGCATAAATACAGGCCGGGTAGGCTACATGAGCATGGAGGTAAAGCGCCGCGAATTCTTTGCCTCGGCTTTCTGTGAGACAGATTTCAGCTGAATTAACCTTTCAAAGCCTAGCGGTAACCTTACATACTGCCAGGTTTAACATTAAAATATTCTACGTGGTTCCCACATTGCGTTTATACGTTTTTACGGATCTCAGAAGAAACAGCAACTTTTGCCTTATAAACATTAAGAGTTGGTTTTCATAACCGAAGTGGAGAGTGTTTACAGCGCGGTACGCACTGAGTCCTTATATAAAACAGATACGTTTCGTCTTTAAAGGGTTAAAGGAGGACCGTCAAACTACAAGAAAAGAGTCGAAGTTTTCCCAACCCTACATTTCTTTCAGCCTTCATGCAACCAAAAACCGTTTGGTGGTCAAACCAGAAATTTCGAAATAATTACCAACAGCCAAGCTCGTTATACAATATGTACTCAAGTGTCCCAACCCGCGCCATCTCTTGCTTACTTATATCTGTCTCCAGTTTGTTTAACAATGCTACGACCTAGACTACGCTACAGCCCCATATAATTGTACAGTAGAGAATGAAGAATTGGAAGGTCATGAAAGTATGCTGCCGTGCATGTTAGATGGTTTAATCGTGGGATTTATCCCTAAAGACCGATGAAAATGATAAAAACGTACCAGGGGCGTCGGAGTGTCGGACGATATTTGAATTGGCACTCTCTGAATAAAAGCCAGAGGCGTTATCCTTCCCGTTAACATTCTTTGTGCTCCGCCATATTATTTGTATTGATTTAATTACTCCAACATTTTCAGATGACGAATACAGCTTCTGAAGTTTCCCATTACCCAAATTTTCCAGTCCCTTTATTACTTTTTCCCTAAGGGTTCAAAACACGCTGCTCAGCATTTCGCTCTGACCTTCTTCCTTCAGACTAGTGTTTCTCAGGTGTGTATAGAGACGCTATGAATTCTAACACGTTTGTACATCAGTTATACACGAAGTACGGTAAGATAAGGGAAATCTTTTACAGCCCTGGTCTGGCATCTTATCGACCTTTGTCACTCTTTCCTTTTTTTTCTTCAAACTGTTGCCTTTTCTGATTATCAGCATATTGACGTTACTGGTTATATCAGTGTCGTAATATAATATTAGCTATAATTGTGATGTGTCAGCAAATATCGCTTATTGTTTTTTAGTCACGCGTTTCGAGTGTAGCATTGCGCAACTGCATCCTTTCTAAAAAAAAACATGGAGGGTGGAAACCGCTTTAATTTTTGAAACAGATATTTAAGAAGCTAATATGCTTACTGTTTGCAGGTTCCGTGCAGCTGTTTCACACATGTAAGGTTTTATTTACCAACTACTGCACATTAACTTTTAGACTCCTACATGTTCCGACTGTTTATTGCATCCATCACCAGCGAGTATGCTCATTAGACATGCGCGGCTTGCAGTGTGTCATTGAATGCTAACGTATAAAAAAGTCTCTGATTATAGTTTTGTATACGTTAGCATTCAATGAGAAACTGCAAGCCGTGCATGTCTAATGAGCATACCCGGCTGGTGATGGATGCAATACACAGCCGGAACATGTAGGAGTCTAAATTTAAGGTGCAGTAGTTGGTGAGTACAAGATTATATGTGCTAATATGCTATTTGTCCGTCACTCATGAACTCGACAGAACAGTCCTTATCAAGAAGCTGACAATAGCTGCTGGCCAAGAAAATTTATGTGGGTTTGTGGGACCAGATGCTTTATTACTCTATATAATACACTCATATCTGTTCATTCATTATCGTTTCCATGCGCAATCTGAGGACGTGCCAGTTACTCTTGTCCCTTATCACTAGTTTCAAAACGCTATTCAGTTAATTTATTCTATGAATTTTAATGCTTATTACAAAAAAGGAGACGCACAAATGATAAAGAGGTTGTATCATTACCTTTATAACAACCAACAAATGCAAGAGTTTAAATGCATATATATTGTATATTAAAGGCCCCTACATATGTTTCGACAAAGAAGTTGTCATCCTCAGGGGGTTCATCACAAAGGAATACAGTAACATCACAAAAACTTAAATCAATTTAATCAATTTAAATTAATTTAGTTTGATTAAATTGATGTGATGTTCTTGTATTTCATTGTGATGAACCCCTGAGGATGACAAGTTTGTCGAAACATTAGTAGAGGACTTCAACGTACATTATACATGTATTTTATCTAGTGAATCTGTTGCTTGTCTTAAAGATTGTGACAATATTTACGGTGTATATAAATTAAGGATGTGTCATTATTTTCATTATGATCATGATCATCATCTTCATCATCATATAGACACAGACCGCACATGTGCACAGCTTTACAATATCATAATGTACACTACTTTGTGTGCTGTGACGTCCAAATCATGTGAGTTTTGAGGCTACCCCAGCGGTGACTAAGAATATTGCTTTTTCCGGAACAAGATTGCCTTTAGTTTGGTAGGTAAATACCAGCGTTTGGGGGCAAGTTACTGCCTCCATATTCATGCTAAATGTAATCTATTATCGCAGTTCAATAGTTAAAAATACTGCTTCATAATTTGGAGAACAGGAATTCAAATGTTGAACCGTTGGTTCCTCATCCTTTTCTTCTGTCCTCGTGACAAATTGTGTAACACTACTTTATCATAAACCATGATACACCTACTGCAAACCCCTCTCAATTTATCATCCACGAGCATTGTCACATTCTAAACTTAAATAATTTATGCAAGTCAGAAAATGTATTTAAATATAATACAGAAGAAAAAAACTCTAACACTGGACAAATTTACCTGTTTTCTTGCACTTAACACCGATGTCAGTTGCTAAGATTACATAGCGCTGATGGTATATGAATGAGTATGACGCACTGAAAGAATGATTCTGATGGGGGAAGACCGAAGTACTGGGAGAGCAACTTGCCCTAGTGTCACTTTGTCCACAGCAAATCCCACATGAAGTGGCCTGGGCTCGATTCCGGACTCCTCCGCCGTGACAAACCGGCGACCAACAGCCTGAGCAGTGAGACAATTGTTTCTCCTGTTACCGTCAGAATTCTTGGCTACATCTATTTAAAATTTTTCTGGATATTTACGCACGATGTGGCCTGTGACAGGAGACACAAGAGGTGACAAAAACGAAAGTTTCTGAAATGACAGGGAATGGAACACGGGTTGCTTGGAACTTAACCTGTTGTTACAACCAATATTACCCCGATTCGTCTTACACGGTAAGATTAAATTATTAAATATTTAAATAATTGATATTATTACGAATTCAGAGTATTGTTACGTCACTTAAGGCCGACACATCAACTTGATGATCAGACTGGCCGAAAAACTTTGTTTATTTCAGTTTAATTCATCGACGTAGTGATGAGCAATGGAATCATCAAGACATTATGAGAAAAAAAAACTGGGCTACAATTCAGTAGATTCCTGGCGTGAAATGCAGGTGAAAGTGTGACATCTCAGATCCAATCAACACATCGTAAAATTCAATCCAAGTCTTTCCACACCACCTTTTATTTTAACAATTCTTGGCTGGACTGTCTGGACACAAACAGAATATCAACTTGGTGACAATGGGGGACTGCCTTCACGTATTTGGCTGTGGCAAGAAGCCAGGCAGGATATGTCCAGCCAAACAACGCTTTTCAGACATAAAAATCAAATTTTCAGTAACGTCTTGATATTTCACGGAGATCCAGAGGGGTTAAGTTGCGTGAAATCAGGTCCGTTGGAAAACGTGTTACACCGTGTGTTCTGAATCTTGGTGATCCTGCAAGGAACGACGTAGATCCAGAATGAAGCACAGTGGCGGTATAAGTAACTCCACAGGTAAAATAAATTATTACTTACGCAGTTGTGTAAAAATGCGGTAAGGCGTATTATGTAGCTGCATAGTGAAATGAGAGACACAACGAAGGAGGCGCAAGCGTTTATGAGTGATTCCCTTCCAAAACTCGAGAGGCAGAACTTCAAGAATGACTAATTCTTCCACAGTACCATTTCATACTTCCAGACCGGTAACATCCATTTCCACACAGAGTTCCGTCACGTGAGCATAAGAGTGAGATGCGACTAAGATCGACTTAACCTTTTAAAGCCTAGCGGTAACTTTACGTACCACCAGGTTTAACATTAAAAAATTCTACGTGGTGCCCACATTGCGTTTATGTGTTTTGTACGGATCTCAGAACAAACAGCAACTTTTGCCTTATAAAACATTAAGAGACGGGTTTTTATAACCGAAGTGGAGAGTGTTTACAGCGCGGTATGCACTGAGTCCTTATATAAAACAGATACGCTTCGTCTTTAAAGGGTTAATCATCCCTTGGCCTTGTGCTGCTGTTCCAAACATTGTTTGTGTCTTGACATTTCGTACATTTCTTTATGCTGAATACACGGCAACTTTTTTCGGATACACATTTTTAATTATAATCCTAATATTTTGTTTTACACGCTCTTCATCTATTAGTTCTTCCATACAACATTGTCAACATATTAAAATGATGTCTCATATTATGTACGACACAAAATATTTATACACATCAGAAACACAAGAAAACCATGAAGAATATTAATATAGTTTACAAATAGCTCTTCATCTTGAAAGTATAGTTGTGAGAACTGGACACAAATAAAACTGAGAGACGTAAAATGCGTTGATGAGGAAAATAAATTTCTGAGAGGCTTAATTGGCTGGCTATAAATTCATTGATCGCAATTATAATCTTTTTTTCCGAACACAATTAGACATGCACCATCGTAGTAATAAACTCATGTGAACGTATTGTTAATAATGAAAGGCAGTTGACGTCCACACAGGCCTACACTTCTATGCTATAAACTTGCAGACCAACAAAATGCAAACAGTCCTAAACTCACGTGGATGCATGATTTCCTTCGAGGAAGGAAAAGGCCAAAACGCTGACGATAGTTTACGGATAATTTTACCCACACAACTGTAAAATAATACACTATTTTTGTGGTGTCAGACACTAAATTATACTTTAGTGTACGGCCATGTGTCAAAGGTCAAGAACCCTGGGCTTTCCATGTAAAAGTTTCTCCACGCATGCGAGAGTTTGGATGCTAATTCTGCAGCATCTTGAAAGCTGACATTGAGGTGATAAGAGCCGTGCGTATACTGCGTGGAGTTCGAAAGCGTCCCCACCGCTACGGGTCAGGAAGCCAGTCACAACGGTCTCGAACTTCCGCAAGGAGAAACATCGCGTGGGGGTCAAGGTTTGGGTTCGGAAAACAACGCAGGGGGTTATCCACGGCAATGGGCTTCACTTGCAACAGGGGTGGACATTTTCCTTTCCTGATGTCCGTACTAGATTAGTACAGTGTCAAAATGGCGAATCCTAACGACGGTTTGGAAGAACTCGTACTGCCGCCACAGGGGCCATCGGCAGGTTTTGCTCCTTCAACGATGTATTAGAAAGATACACCTTGTTAATGCGAGGACATGTTCAGTCTTCTCTCGTCTTTCTGCTCCCGATACTGCTGCTGCTGCTGCTGCTACTGCCACCACTACTGCTACAACTGCGTAGTAATGGTCGCAGTAGTAGCCTGCAGGTGGTGCTCGTAGTAGTGGTAATAGTTGGGTTGGTATTAACCATTAAAACCTAGTGGTTACTTTATGTACCATGAGGCTTGACATTTTTCAAAATTCTACGTCCTATCCACAGGGTTTTTTTTTTTATAAGTTTGCATGAAGTTCAGAACAAACCGCGATCATTTCCCCACATATCATTGGCTTATTGTTTCTTATAATCAATCATGAGTGTGTTTACTAGGCGGTATGAAACGAGTTTTTAAACATAACTCACCCCGAAGGCCCAGGCTCGATCCGAAGCCAGTTCATGTGTGATTCGATGTAGACAAACTGACAACGAAACAGGACTTTCTCAGATTAGTTCCGTTTCCCCTGTCAGTGTCATTCAACCAACACTCCCTCCTTCTTCATGCTCATTCTGGTCTTATTAGAAGGACAAGTGAGCTAAGTGTGTGAATCTCCAGATATGTTTCGGATACATCGGCAGCACTGAACATAAAAGTTCTTTCTTTCGCATTGGACTATAAATGTATAATATAAGTTCAAGAAGCTATAGTAGTAGTAGTAGTAGTAGTAATTTTTGTTGCTGCTGCTGTCGTTATTCTTATCTCTCGCTTCGTACTTGGGAAATGCTGGGTTTGAATCTCGGCCCGCACACTTTAAACTAATGGTGTTTCAGTAAGTTTATCCAGTCAAAACAAGAAAATATTCCGTAGTACATTAAAATAGGCCAAACCGAGTCCTTCCACGCTCTTTCTAATTCTTAATCGTACAATCATTTAAAGCTATATAAATAGAATAAATGTCTATTTGTAGATTTGAATCTCCTACAAATGTATTTTTCTCTATATGTACCATTCTACCAAACCAAAGAAAGTAAGAAAGAAATGTAAACCAGTGATGAGAATCTCATAGACAAACGCTGTATAGCACCAGACGGAACGTATCTTTTCACACCTACTGGCAAAGCACTTTAAAGAAAGTGAAGACGCTCTGGAATATACTGGAGCTTTACAAAAACGTGACGAAAATGTTGCATACACAATGACATGCAGTTTCTTAGCCTTGTTTCTTCATTTTAAAAAGAAAAGTAAACCTTATGGTATCGTCCAGTCCATGTGTGTCTCTTTACTAGGAATTCTAATATTTGTCGTATATATCCTTTATGTCCCTTTATTTCACCCTACGTGTATGGCAAGTCAGTTGTCGTGCAAGGGTAAGCCAAGAAGTTCTGCGAAGAATTTCCTCCAAATAATCAATCCTTATTACAAGGCTTGCACAAAGATGTAAATGAACACGTAGATAATGTAATGTTCCACTTCTGTGTACAATTTCTTCTACATAGGCTATATAATTCCACTGATTTAAATTTAAAGTGCATCACCACAAAATTTAGCACTGTTGCCTTGTTTTTAATTATTTTGTGGAAGAGGTTATTTCACGGCCCTTTCAGTATCTCCACCTATAATGCCGATGGTAGAATGGCTGTGGAATGGTAAATTAAAAAGAATTAAGAAAGAAAAGCGTAAGTGACCAAATTTAAGTAGGTGTACTATGCTGGAATTTTTATCGAGGGACTGAAGGAACCAAGAAAAACTTCAGCTAGGATAGACGGTTATCAGGCGGAGATATGGAACAGCTGCTTGCTGTATACAAGTCTACCGTGTGACTGCTACACCAACGTACTCGGTGCCTTTAACTCTCAGCGCATACAATAAAGTGGGTAAAATGGCCCGGCATAGTTCCACTTATTCTGAACCTCGGCACTAGATGGTGATGAGTAGTCAAATTCAAGTCCCGGCCACTTTGTCCCACGGAAAGAATCCCGGTACCCTCGAATAGGAGGCTGCATGGGCCCCAGAGGCGGTCTGAGCATTTTGGAGAAGATAAGAACCTCCTGCTTCTGCCGGGATTCGTACCCCGGACCGTACAGACCGTAGCCCTGTCGCTGTACCGACTGAACTATCCCTGCTGCCACATAAACGACAGTTCATACATAATTTTCAGGTGTACTGAGCATATAATCTCTCCGCTAAATTTTAGTGGTTATTGACATGAAACCGATAACATTCAAATTCTGTGAGGTAGATGCATATATTCGGGAAAAACCCGTAGCGAAGTTGCGTATTGTTGGAAGATCTGTCGTCACACAAAATTTCAGGACGATCTGTGTATTAAGTGATCTTAATGTTCTGTTTCAGAAGTTCACAAGAAGGCAGGATGTTAAAAAGTAAGTCTAGCTGTGAATGGCTTCTGGTGGAACGATATTCATGGCAACTTTAATGGCAAAGTGTCAACTGGTTCTAAATGTACTTGCGGGGGGGAGGGGCGCGGGGGCCGGGGGGCAGAAACACGGTCGTACGGACACACGGGACGTGACGTCACAAATCCATCTTCCTTTATAAATAAGGAAAGTAGGCTAACAAGAAACGACTGGAAAATGTGCCCTTGGGTTAACAAAATCTGTTCTTTGTACACGACATTGCCGTCTAGGTGCAGGCCTGTTTAATGCCTTGTTAACAAAATGGACAACGGCCAGATGAGAGGACGACAGACAGATGGACAGCCTCTTCCACAGAGTTCACTTTGTTGTTGTTGTTGTTGTTGTTGTTGTTGTTGTTATAGTAATTCTCATAAAAACGCCAAGTTTTGTACAGATATTGCACATCATTATATTGATTTTATGGATCACCCCTTTTGTGTGTTTTCTTTTAGTCAGGTGCCTCTACGGTGTCTTACAAACACAACCTCTAAACGGCCAATTGTCCATTCCCGAAATGATACTGTAACAAATCTAAAACACTGGTGGAATAAACAGTGACAGGGCAAAACTGAAAGTGTTCGAAGAGAAAGATATTCCAATGTCACTTTTTCCACAACAAATCCCACACTACAATTGAGCATCCGCATTAAGAAGGTGGAAATTAACAGTCTGAGCCGTGATGAGGCCTTATACATACCTGTATATTGTATTAAGCCAAAAAATTTGGCGAAAAACACCACAGAATGCATGTAGGGCCTTAAGTAATGTGGGAATTAAAAGGAACTTAAATTAACAAAAATCACATACGGTAGCACCAGTATATTAAAATCAGTCACAGGCTAAAAACTAGGCTTCAAAGTCAGTCAATGTAGACGAATCGTACATTCGGCATCACCCCTAACATACACGTGTTGTAAGAAATACATTAAGTACAATGAACAATTTGCCAAAAACTTTAAAAATATGTGTAAAGTTTATTATATCATTAAACAAAGTGGCTCTTAACAATGACCAAACTTTACTGAAAGTGATTAGACATCATACAATGTAGGTATGCCTACCAGATAAAGTTTGACCGAAATCCGTTGGGTGGTCTTAATTTTTACACACTAGCATGACAAGAACAACAAAGCAAATAACAATACTGTACTGCATACTTCTGCAAACAGCAGCAGTTATTCTCGGAAGATATACTCTAAAATTTATTATCACTACCAATGAAGAATAAAAAACCTTAAAAGAAAATAAGAAATTCTCCTAATCCAAACTGAAGCGAACTTTCCTTTCGAAAACTATATGGGGCAGGGGAAAAAATTCCAAATAGAGATCTGCTCTCTTCTGGGACACTACGCAGCGTCGAGTGGTAATACTTTACCAGCATGTCGGACAACATATCGGTCCCAACTTCAAGGGCCAAGAAGTCCAAGGAAATTCAAAATAGTCAAACCCATTCGTTCACACTGTTGTCGAACATGTTTTGTCCCACTCAGACAAATTACAAACTTTGGTACACAACAGCAAAGTGCTAATCAATCGAGCATCAACTTAATACACAGATCAGGGACGTTCTTGAACAGCTGGATGACCTGAATTTCTGACATAATGCATAATCAGCACTGAAGTACGTTTGATTAGATTACGGTTGTCACCACATTTTCTTCGTGTTCTTAAGGATCTCATTTAACGACGCTATCAATTGCTAACATTATATAGCATCAGTGATGAAAGGAAGAATATAGAAAATTGGCGGAATGCTGCTGACGGGAGGGAATCGGTCCCAGTGTCACTCTTTCCACCTTAAATCCCACATGGCCTGCCCTGGGATCGAAATCGTCCTCTACGATGGCAGGCCTGGGACTAACCAGCTGAGTCATTGCACAGCCCTTTCTTTCTTGTTATTGTTATCTTGAATTAAAACGGTTATCAGTTCTGTATTCACAAATATCCAGGTGACAAAACTAGTACGACGTATGAAGAAACGATTGCGACAGAATCCTGCTGCTACTAAAACAGAGATAAAGTTATCTCCGTCCACGTCACGCAGGCGTGTATGGGGAGTGGAAGTGTAACTCCTCTCATTCTTAACGTCGGCACTGGATGGAGGTGAGTGGTAAACTTCACGCCCCGGCCGTTTTACCCCCGGGAAAGGGCCCCGATTTCCATTGAACAGGAGGCTGAGTGTGCCAGTTTGGGCGGTTTTGAAGAAGATAAAACCCTCCTGCCGCTACCGGGATTCGAAACCCGGATTGTCTAGCCAGTAGTTAGTCGCTATACCGGTTGCCGCTCCTACCCTATCAATAATAATGATAATAATTATTATTATTATTATAAAGCTCACCCTAGAACATGCCATGAAAGCCCACAGGAGGAGTAGAAGTATAGCATTACTGTTTCTTTAATCTCGGCACTAGATGTGGATGGGTGGTCAACGCGCCGCACTGGCCGCTTTATCCCCGGGAAAGAGACGGTACCCATTTTACTGGAGGCTGGGTGGGCCCCAGGGCCGGTTTGAACGGATGGGGAAAATCTAGTCTCCCCCGGGGTTCGATCTCCGGACCGACCAGCCTAATAATAATAATAATAATAATAATAATAATAATAATAATAATAATANACCAGCCTAATAATAATAATAATAATAATAATAATAATAATAATAATAATAATAATAAACAAGGGTTTATGTATAGAGATAAAACGAATGTGGAACATAACATGTATGATTATACCTGTGCTAATTGGAGCCACCGGAATAGTAACAAGAGGTTTAAGGAAAAATTTAGAAGCTATACCAGGAAAACATTCAATAGATTCGCTGCAGAAGACAGCTGTACTTGGAACATCACACATAACACGGAAAGTATTGCAGTTTGCACTGGTTCAAGAGAAGTACCAGGGAGAAATGGCCTGTGACAAGATACAACATAATAATAATAATAATAATAATAATAATAATAATAATAATAATAAACAAGGGTTTATGTATAGAGATAAAACGAATGTGGAACATAACATGTATGATTATACCTGTGCTAATTGGAGCCACCGGAATAGTAACAAGAGGTTTAAGGAAAAATTTAGAAGCTATACCAGGAAAACATTCAATAGATTCGCTGCAGAAGACAGCTGTACTTGGAACATCACACATAACACGGAAAGTATTGCAGTTTGCACTGGTTCAAGAGAAGTACCAGGGAGAAATGGCCTGTGACAAGATACAACATAATAATAATAATAATAATAATAATAATAATAATAATAATAATAATAATGTGATCAAGAAAGAAGCCGAGAAGGTGCTAAAATATAAATAACTTACAATAGGAATACAGCGCATGTGGATTGCAAAAGCAAAAGTGATATCAGCAATAACACGGGCAACTGGAACCATCTTAAAATCATTCATAAAATACCTGAGCAACATACCTCGAAAGCACGTCAAGGAACTACACAGCACAGCCATACTGAGCACTGTGCACCTAACTCGGTGAGCACTGATGTAAAAGTACACAACCTTTGTCGTGGGAAATAGCATTGCATGTAGGCTACCATACTGTAACCACTGAATAGCTGCAACATTATATACCCTTGAAACATGGTTTGTTCGGCTATATAATTTTAAATACTGTAACCTGTACAAAGGTGATGATTACGACATAATAATAAAACTCTGTGGAGCTGTCCTCCTCTTCCCCCATCACACACACAAAGGTACTACTAGAAGCCAAGAAAAGCTTTAGTCACAACAACCGTCCGTGATGAGAATGCCGTAGAGGAATTCCCAAAAATGCAGTAATAAACCCCTCAACCAGAACATCCTCTGAAGATCTATTAAAATGTCATTATCCTCCATTTGCTATGGCCTACACAGTGGTTCTTCTCATGACACCTTCGAAACAAAATTGTGTATGCGTTTTTCGTTTCTTCAAGCGTCGTGTGTCTTAAGAATCTTAAATAGCTTTACGTAATCATAAAATAATAGTCATATGGGTGTAGAATTCAACTCTGTTAGCTCAAAATTACTTAGAATCTCACACCTAAGCTCAGATAATACAGCTGTTTGTTCTCACGGGGCTATCAAGGAACGACTGCCTTAATTTAAGTTTTCAGAATTTTTCACCATATTTTTAATGGATCCATCCACTTACCACTTGACAGTTTGCCCCCGCAGCCTGTGCACCCGAACAAAATTTCACAAAAAAAAAAACGAACACAAAAAAATCAGAACACTACAAACGTAACTTCATAGTCCATATCTTTATCAGTACCACGCACTTACAAAATGTCACGTTTAGTGCACAACTTCACACTGCCACAAACAGACCTGAGCACTTGCTGATACTGTACTTATCATCCATTTTAGCAGGGAACGCCCCTTATTTATTTGATGAATCGGGCCGCGTCTTGCTAGCAGCATGCTCAACCGCGTCCCGAGCTATACTGGCCGCTATCACTGTGGTTATCATTATTCGTGCCCAGCTTTCCCTGACACTGTGCTATCACAGACAGACAGATTACTAATGATCAATCACACTAACTCCTCCGAAACAAAATATCAATGATGAATTAATGTAGTACTTTAGGGCAGTCACTGACCTCAGCAACGAATATTGTACGAGCAGCCTTATAAATGTTGAAAGCTGCATTTTAAGAACGAAGTAACTAATTAATTACACTCTTCAATATCACCTTCCCTCTGTCCAGACGTACGCACATATTACGTACAAATACATACACAGGCACATACATACGTTCATACAGACAAGCAGGCCTGCATGTGGAAACGGATGGCTTAACAGCACTCCTGTGCGTGATTCGGGTGATCCCAGTTTCATATCTGGGTCCGTGAACCGGCTGTCTTTACCAGAACACCCTGTTCACTTAGAAATGCCCTTTTAAGGGTACCATTTTGTCTGTTTGTACTTTTATTTGTATCCTACAATGACACGCTCTGACGTTTCATCCAGTGGCCATATCTGTCTGCTGGCAGCAAGTGTCCCTCTCTGTAATGGTTACTTTGACTTCGATACATTAATCCACTTGGCTTATTCTGTTCGTGATGGGTTATGGCTAAGAAGCACGTCTCCTCAGTCGATTGTAGCTGGCGCCAAGTCCTGAAAACCCTACAGACGTTGCACAGCGTCTTAGGACGACACTCACCGCAAAAGACTTGCTCTGCGAGGCCCTATCCAACATCATGACGCTCTTCAGCGAAGCTGCAAAATTAAATCGTGTTGAGGCGGATGGGGTAAAGATCCTGTTAGACGCAGACGAAATAAGGACAGCCGTCCGCTGCACACTAAGCTCTTTCAAGCGCTCCTTGGTACTATAACTGGACCCAGCTTCGCATGTTAACCTTTTAAAGCCTAGCAGTAACTTTACATACCACCAGGTTTAACATTAAAAAATTCTACGTGGTGCCCACATTGCGTTTATGTGTTTTGTACGGATCTCAGAACAAACAGCGACTTTTGCCTTATAAAACATTAAGAGATCGGTTTTTATAACCGAAGTGGAGAGTGTTTACAGCGCGGTACGCACTGAGTCCTTATATAAAACAGATACGCTTCGTCTTTAAAGCGTTAAACTCCTTCCAGTGCAGCACGGAGGAAAGGGTTTTGTTCTCCGCACGGTGTTAACCCCGCGCTTACTCCAGTGGACCAGCGGCAAAGAAAACAAGGGAGACATTCGCTGGTGCTAGTACGAAGAAGGCCGAACTCCCGAAGGCGATGCTGACACCCAACCGGTGACCAGCAAGAAAAGCCCACTCTCCCACGACAGCCAGAACGCAACTTCAACGCGCACCTGAGACCTCAGAGTAGGACCCGCGAAGAGATCAGCGCCAACCAATAACGGAGATCGCGAAATTGCAGGTCGGCGAGAAGATATCGCAGAGGTCACCCCCAACAGTCTTGACGTCTCAGTTTATTCTCTTTAACCTTTTAAGGCCTAGCGGTAACTTTACATACCACCAGCTTTAACATTAAAAAATTCTACGTGGTGCCCACATTGCGTTTATGTGTTTTGTACGGATATCAGAACAAACAGCGACTTTTGCCTTACAACACATTAAGAGGTTGGTTTTTATAACCGAAGTGGACAGTGTTTACAGCGCGGTACGCACTGAATCCTTACATAAAACAGATACGCTTCGTCTTTAAAGGCTTAAACTGAAGAAGCTTTCAGTTTGTGTGATACTAGAAAAGGCCAGAGGAGTACCGGCGCCAACGGCCAGCAAACTCAAGGCAGATCACAAAATAACAACCGCCATGACGTCATGAAGAGGCTGTGGGCGATATACATCAGGGACGGCGGTTTTGGCATCATGAAATCTATGGTTTTGTCATGACAAAATAAAGGCCTGCCTTCGGGAAGTGCACCATACTTTGCACTTCTTTACGTGGCTGAAATCTCTTCTCTGAGAGGTGGCAGCAAGTGGGAAAATGAAAGCGTCTCACTGTACGTCACGGTGTGGTCGGATTCCCACACAGGACTCGATCACAAGAAACTACAGATCGGCTGTGGAGTCCAATTCAATACAACCATTATTATAATTCTTACAAGCAGACCGGGAAAGTCAAGTACAAAATGCATTATGTCCCAGGGTTAACACCAAATTCGGCAGTGAACCTTATAGGGGCCACTACTTGAACAGCACTCGTGAAGCCTTGGTTACGTAGTACAAACAAATGGCTTGGCATGGCTTATTCTCCTACCCTGATTATGGAGGCAGCTGAATAATCTAAAACATCAACATACTTCTACTATACTACATGGTGTCACATCTCAGATTACAGCAATCCTAATTTACCTTTAACATATTACAGACAACTGTAGAGTCCTTTAGTGAATTCTGGCTAAACTTCATGTATGGCACTTTTAGTACGTGTATGGTTGTGACAGTATGTGGATTCGACTTCACGTCATTTTAAGGCCCCACTTTATTATTAACACAAATACATACATTGTTGGGCATACCTTGGTGTTAAGTATTCAAATGACAGAAAAATGTCTTAAATGTAAGTTTTGTGTGTGTGTGCACTTTACACATAAAGCCCACTGACATCACAAAAATCAATAGTATAATCATATGTATTAAACCCATGCCACCGACAGCAGGGTCAAAGTGACTGTGATTGCTCTGCCACCTAGCTGACATCTGTTCGATTTACAATGCATTACATACCTGTAGAAACCTAAGACGCATCATTCATAATGAAGTCTGCCTTTTTAAATGTCCCTGCCCCCCACAACAGTGGCATTTGCCCATTCTTTTTTCAGTAATTGACTTAAAACAATGTGGGAAATGTATCCAACACACAAGTCTTTAAAAAAAGCTGTACTCATAAGTTGCAAAGATAAAGTGATACCCCATGATATGCCACTATCATGTTATAAACTGAGTTAGTTATCAGTTAATCTACGATTATCTATTTCCAACAGTCACCAATGAAATCAGACATTTACTATACCACTATTCCAGTAAATTAGACGTGATATACTGTGGGAAATATGTCAATATGATTGTTCACTTGTTTCACCATCCCCTGCAGACACATTAGAGTAGGATCTGTACTGTACTAGTCTCAGTAAAAGGTACAACCAAAAGTAAAGTTGTCCCTGTCTACTCCATGAAGGCATACAGGAGGCAACATAAGTAGTTCCACTCAATCTTAACCTTAGAACTAGATAAAGGTAAGCTGTCAGCTTCACACCCTGGCTGCTTTTTCCCCGGGAAAGAACCGCGGTACCCAGATCAGTCTGGATGGATTTTTGAGAAGAGAAAAATCTCCTGCCACTGCCAGGGGTCGAATCCTGGACCATAGCTAGTCGCTACACTGACTCAGCTACCCCACCTTCAGTACTACTCTTAGTTCATGACAAAATTACAGTGAAATCTGTTGACACAGACCATACTGTCAACACCAACGCATCTCAACATGCATGCCCATTCCTAAAACCACTTCCTTTCCGACAACAAATGTCCTGAAGTATTACCTTTGTTTACTATCTTTGGAAACACCTCACAATTCATAGTAATGAAGCCCTACAGTTCTGTCACTGTGATCCTAATATTGGATTCATTAATCCATTAAATTAATTTTCTATGAAACATGAACTGCCACACCATGAAGTGAGTGATGCTAGCACCACCCCCATATCACATGTTCTCATATCTGCTATATTGTTACTACTGGTTGAAGGAAGTTATAAACTACAGCACTCATGTCTCCCTCAGTGACATAATGTTTGTACTAATTTTCGTGAAAATCCCTCAACTGGTTAAAAACTTGCAATGAGGGAGCACATAAACATGTTGATAGCATGATGATTTGGAAAGCCTGCTTTTTTGGACATAAAAAAAGTCAATTAGCAATTCTGTACTCTTTGAACTAATGTGTCCACACTGTACATAATTGGTGGCTGGCTGCTATCAAGTTCCTCTACAAAGCCTCATCCATCAATAATCCAGCAATCCATATGAGACCTGACTGTTATCTACATAAATAATTTGAAAGAGGTTAAATATAAAGTGGATTGCTAACTTGGCAACTTCAAGATAACAATGATTATATTTCCTGCTGATAATCCGCACTTCCCATGATAATTGTACCTAAACACTGAAGTCACCTGGTCCGCCTACAGCCTAGATAGCAGTCAAGGTGAGAATATATTTAGGTGTCTTCCATTATTGGCCGCTCTCATCACATTAGCATGCAACTTCACAGCACCTCACTAGTTAGTCTTGACAAACAAGTCTACATTAAGAAGCAGAAATCACCATGAAAAATATACTAAATAATCCTTAACCGACATGACCCAGGCTTTCTCTTGTATCTAATCAACAGAAAAAGAGGAAAATTGTCTTATCTTCCTTACATGATATGACGGAGTCAGACGGAATTAACTCTTACCTCTACGAACACATTTTCTTAGGCAGAACCAATAAAGCATAGTTCCCACTGTGTAGATTTTCATCAAGACTAATCCATGATTTCACTCGCTTTATTTAGTCAGACCCTGTATTCTCTTTTTCAAATACAGATATTTAAAGTAATTACTAATTAATAAGCCATGTTATGGCCAAAATTTTAATATAAAATGATAACCTGTGCAAAAGAGTCTGTACTGAGTAGCTTGTGTTTTCATTGTATACCAGCAACAGCACTACAAAACACAAAGCATTTTGCCTCCCTCCACCAAGAGTGGGGCAAAAATTTGCATATAAATTTTCCTCACATCGTAGCAAAGGCACATGTTTGGGTTTACACGCCACTTCACAAATTCACACGTCTTCTATGTTGTTAACTGCAGAAAATTAAAAAATTGGGACGGTTCCAGTGGCGTAACGTTCATATTACATTTCATGAAAATTGGTCAGTTAATTAAAAAACTGAAGTGGTGGGACAAACAGACACACACAGAAACACGCAGGCATTATGTGGCTCTCATAAGCCTACAATTTTCTTTTAAGGAACGTAAGTAGGCTAACACAGGAACTCTGTTCCTGTGCTTCAATACTGTGCCATGGAAACATTAACACTCTTGAGGGAACTTAAATGCTCAGAGTACTTTCAAAATATTCCTCATTATCTCTGTACATGCATGACTGGAATGGCATTCAAACTGCCCCTCCAAGGCAATTTTACGCCTAAAGGAATCATACAGATCAGGAATGACAGAAAGAAATGGAGAGTAAAGTACAAAAGGACGATATATATATATACATACACACATGAGATTTCAGTTCAAAGTTAATTCTCTAACTTCTCGTAATATTTCAGTCTTTTTATAACTGGACACTTGGTATAACATGATCAGTCCATAAATAACACACAAATATATGCAAGTAACTCTCCTGCTGCTGACAGTCAAACAAATGTCTGGTGTAACTTGCAAGTACAACAGGGACATGTCACACAGTATCAGGACAGTGGTTTTGTAATCAACATTTTTACACTGATTCTAACATATAACTTTCTAAGGACACACATTTCCAAAAGAACATGAACAGTTTTACTTGGTATTCAGGAGTCCTGTAAGAGTTGACTATGTTTATATCAACATGTTCACTTTTAGCACACTAATTTAATGAATGGTTTTAAACAAATCCATGTGTCATAGCTCATGTCTCCATTTTTGTTATCAGTAAATATAAAAAGACATGCATAACATTTAGATATTTAGTTTACTAATATATTTAACAAATTCTCTCACAAACAGCAGTAATGTCATAAAAAATATTGCCAATCATATCAGGCCATTCAATTTTCTGAACATTGGCTAGGAAAACATTTGTTGGATTTTCGGCGCATATTCTGGTGGAAGAGTAGCAACAACACTTGAAAACTCATTACGGAAATTAAGCTGCATCATCTTCATTAGACTCAGAACCAGTTCCAAAGTTTCTGCAAACAGAAGACTGACAGTTACAGAACAATGGCTGTAACACAGCACACAAATACAAAAGCTCCATGATGAACGGATATTGTGCTTTATGTATGTTTTATAACCATGCAGAAACAAAGCACAGCTTTAAAATGTGCCTAACTATGCCACTACCATTTCCTATTTATTCCATCTGATTCTGTCTCTACATTTCTACTGTTACAAATGTTCAAACACAGATGATATGTCCTTGGTTTTACTTCTGATGGTATTTTTCTGTGAGGTCTTGCTGCAATTGTACTCATGTTCTTTTTTTGGCACCAAAATGTTTACAAAATCACTCACATACAACAAATATAGAGCAGTTTTCTTCATGCAGTAGATCTGCACAAGAATGTATGGAAAAATGACGATGGAATTTATGTTTGAGCTCCTTTCAGGCATTTAACATATTCTAATTCTTATATATGTGGAAAAATATTAAATGCAAACTATGTTCAAAAGAACTTCATTTATCATAATTTTGTGCCATTGCCATTTTATCCAAACCACCCACTTTTTCTAACAACAAAAACTGCAGTGATGAGGTTGGTGACACTACTTAGTCCATGTGCCATCTGAACTTTCAAACCTTCCTCTTCCTTTCATGTACCCATGCATAGTTGCATTGTATGAGTGGACTTGAATCTCTGAAGTACTGTGCACATGTTCTGCTAAACATGACTACTAAAGGCAGGTATTGTGTTGTTTTATAGTTAGTGAAAAACTTAAAATAATTCAAGACACAGAAAAATTCATGAACTGCAATCCAGATATAAACAATTATGTTCATATAAGATGCAAAAGAGATGGTGAAAGGCATTATGGGGAATGACTCTTTCATGTGACAGTGATTCAAACATCGACAGGGCTGCTGAAGATGAGAACGTTAACATTAACACCAGCACCACCAAGCAACAGTAACAAGAACACTAACACCACCAAAGACAGAAGTCGAGAACAGTAACCTGCATAGCTGTATGTTTCATTTCAGGAAGCAGTGGTGTTTCAATAACAAGAACGTGCATGTTCTGGTTCTAGTTTTATGATCTACTTATCACAAATGACAAAGAATGACAGTCGCATATGTAGAAAAATGTTCAGCACAATCTATAAACTGTGATTCTATTATATTTTACACATGTAAATATACTGCAAATACTGACCTTTAACTCCTTGGTGTTCGCACAGCACAACAAATCCTGCCTTCATGACAGACGTCAAGTGGCTGAGAAGTAGTGGATGGCCCAGTTGGTACAGGTATGTCATGCATTCAAAAACCGCCTTGTTCTCGTCAAAATCTTCCCTCAGTGGCAGATAATTAACAAATACAGGAAAGACCTAAATATAAGGACAAAGTTTTTAGCATTACATAATTCATTTCCATGATTTGGAGACATGAATTGCTACAACCAGACAACAATACTAACCTGTTCCATTGGCACACCAGACACATTGCTCAAGATGAGCCTGGCCAGTGCTCCACAAATGTTATCAAGTGTCCCCGCATGTTTCTCTTTAGATGCAGCCATTGACAAAGCTTGAAGGATTTCTGAATAGTGCCTACCATGTTAAGGCATTAAAAATTTTAAATTATGAACACAAGAGAAACAATATTCAGTAAAAAAATTTTGGGACATGTGCAAAATAATAAAATCTACTAGGAGCTTCACGTACTTTTCACTAAATTTAGCCTGGCATATTATATTTAAGTAAGAGAGGGAGAACATGACACAATAAGGTAAAAAAAAAATCCCTGCCATGCCATGAAGGCACACAGAAGGACTACAGGTATTGCTCCACTCTTTCTTAACCTTGGCACTAGATGCAGGCGAGTAGTCAGCTTCACACCCTGGCTACTTTACCCCTGGGGAAAAACCCCAGTACCCACTGACTAGGTAGCTGGGTGGGTCTCAGAGCCGACATCCATTGATTTCACTGATATATGTAACAAACGGACAATGAATTTCAAACAGGGCACAAGGACACCATATTCTTAAAGTTCAGTACTGAGCTACTGGTACTGTTAGACTCTTGATCTGCAGACACTTACTAAGAGTAACGACACGTGTGAACACAGGGTCTATTCAAAAAGTTCTTGGGCTGATTATCTAAAACATGATTTGTAACATAAATTATATTAAAATGTTACCTGTATCAAAATAGAGCCCTCTGCAGTAATACAATGATTCTAATGACTTTCCATTTTTTCTAGCATTCCACGTATGATCTTGAAGAAATATGGGATAGCTGTTCCAGCATTTCTTCTTGCATTTCCCTCTGTAGATACAAGTCGCTGCCCTTTTAAACAAACTTTCAGTTCTGGGAATAGGAAAAAGGCTGCTACAGAGAGATCAGGGCCCTGGGGTGGGTGGATGGATAGTGCTGTGTGCATGGCAGCACTGTCGTGATGAAGAAACCAACTGCACATCCACCAAATGTCCAGTTGTTTCTTTCACACTGCTTCTTGTAGACATCATAAAATGGTCAGGCAGAATTCTTGATTCACTCTTTCCGTCAAAGGTACATTTTAAAAAATTACTGAAGCTCACCTTCTTTAAATCAAGTAACTGTCCTTACAGAACAACAAAACACACTAGGACTGAATGGAAAATAGCAACAGCAAGCAGTCTACCAAACCAAGCCCAAGCACCATGCGGCTGTTACATGATTTTAAAAGGAGGGTGCACACCCTGTCCAAGAATTCTTGACCAGCCTTTGCATGTCCATATAATCTGTACCATTAACTCTCCCCACCATCTAAAGTGCCTTTTAATATATTTTTAATGCTTATCTTCTAAAAATATTCTACTACTAGCTGGAGTTAAACAAACAGCCACCCAATTAGCAGTTACACTCATCTTCACACACTGTGCAAAAGGATACGGGAAAAGAGAGTCTTTGCCATGAAGGACCATCTCCCCAATACCAAAGATGGCATTGTTCCTCACTTCATCACTCTCATCTTTGGACAGTTGCAGAAACAATGGCAACAGTTGTGGTACAAACTGGCCTATTCTTGAGCCAAGTGGTTCCATTGACTCTGACAAGGTCCCAACACTAAATGAGCGCTGTGATACAGTGCACTGCTTTCTCTAGAACATATCATTATGATCATTAGTGGCATGAAGCCCAGAGTTTATACTGAACACTATTACACAGAAAAAGGTGTTATGCACTGACGATCATAAGATTAAAACTACCATACTTGCTTGTGTAATTTCCTCCTTCATGTAACATAATGTCCTCTCCTGGTTTTGGGAACCATACACAGTAAAACCCTGTTAAGATGTTTTTGAAAATTCCAAGAAGATCTGACTTCTTAAGCAGGAAATTTCTTAAAAGGGTAGGAACGAAAAGGACCAGTTTTAAATTTTTTTTGTGAACTTATTACATATGTATGCTGAATTTCTATAATTTGCAGCTATCTTAACACATTCTCACTCGTATCTGACCATTTAACCATTTTGTCTGTAAGCTTTCATTCACAGTTTTATTTACACCTTTACCTATACTGTTACGGACTTTCATTCACAAGTTCACATTTCATTCCAGATGTTTACTTTTCCTTAAAATATTTTTCAAGTATCGGTTGTTGCTCTTTTTTTCAAAAACAATAGCAGTATACATCTTCAGATTCCATAGGTTCACTTTTAGGTAGACCATAGGGGGTGGTCAGTAGTTCCACTTACTTTCACTAACTCTGCAGTGTCTTGAATTTATTTTCTGGGATTGCTGATGAAACTTATCTGCACACAATCACCACACATGTTTCACAATCATGCTACACCATGACATATTTTTTATTACTGCTGATAAATTACGTTTAAACAAGTTGTTGCAATTGACCACTCACTTATCTTGCATCAACCTGCTGTCCCCCCAGCAACGTGGAACATTGCATCACTTCAACTAACGCGTGCCTAAACTTCTTCAAATGTTATTGGCTGCCTTCATTTCCTCCAAGTCCTGGGCAGCTGAAGCGGCAAGTGAGCTGCTACATGCCAGCTGTTGCCAAACACAGGCTTATGCAGGTCACAGAACAGCAAGGATCAGCTTCTGACCGCCCGATACAATTTTTCGGTCGTCATGAGAGACCGAGTAGTGGGGACTGACTACAGTCTGTGCATTGCGGAAGAAATACAACACCCCTGCATCAGCTGTGAGGTGGTGCCATTCCACTGTGTGAAACGTGGTGGAAATGACCTTGGAGATTAACCTCTACGAACTGACTGCGCCATTTGAATGCTGCATTTTGGAAACAGAACATATGGAAAATTGGGGAAATTCTTGAAGATTTTGAAACAGAAAATGTATTAAATGGGTAATAAAATTTTTTCATCATCAAATTTGTTACTTCTTAGGCAGGAAATGTTCTTATGTGGGGGTGCATTAAAAGGGCAACATGTAATGTCAATCAAATGGGAGAATCTTGGTGCTTTTCTATCCTGACTTCTTAGGCGGGAAATTTTCTTAACCTGGGACTTCTTAACCGAGTTTTACTGTACCTAGATTTTTACCACACAACATACTCTCCTTGAATTTGTCACGCCTTCTTCAGTTTTCGTCACGACAGCACACAAGCTCATTTAAAGTCTTACTTATTAACATCTCAATTTATATGTAATTTTTGTATTACAAGCTTGTCACTGCCACAAACAAGACCTGCCCCTTTTGAACAGGCAGAAGCTCTTATTCCAGAAAGTACCGTGATACCACCTACCCTTTCAGTAGCAGAAAAGTGCTATTTTTACAAACAATTCGTGCAGCTTCCTTGTGTTTGTGCAGGAGGCAGAAGAAACAGAAACAAAACACACAAAATATCTCACTAAGGACCATCAAACCTATCAAATTCCCAAGTGTGTTATGAATTAACCCTTTAAAGACGAAGCATATCTGTTTTATATAAGGACACAGTGCGTACCGCGCTGTAAACACTCTCCACTTCGGTTATGAAAACTAATCTCTTAATGTTGTGAAGGCAAAAGTTGCTGTTTGTTCTAAGATCCACACAGAACAGATAAACGCAATGTGGGCACCACGTAGAATTTTTTAATGTTAAACCTGGTGGTATGTAAAGTTACCGCTAGGCTTTAAAAGGTTAACTTGCACGCATTTTCTGTTGTAGTTCCACTACGAAACTTAACTGCTGTAGCAGACACAATTCTTTTATGATGGCCCTGCATATAAAACTCCATCGGGGTTATGTCAGGTGACCAAGTGGACCTTGCAAAATGGTCTACCTTGACATACCCATTGTTCTGAATACTTGCCATTCAGCAATTTTCAGATAACAGTGCTAACAAGAGGCAGGACACCAATCATGCATAAAAGACATGCACTCTCATCTGTAATGGAACATCCTCTAGTATCTATGGGAGGATCTTAAGCAGAAAGTGATAATAATGTCTGTCAGCCTATGGTGAGGACATGAAGACCTTCCAGTATAACTCCTATTATGCCCACTGACACGTTTACTGAAAACTGTTGTTAGTGTCTTGACACTGATGTCATGTACAGTGACATCTGCCTACAAAAGGTTATGATGCCACCACGAGTAAATCTTGTCTTGCCTGTGGCTCGCACTGCCAGCTGAGCAACATCACACTAAACATCAGCGGGGAAGGCCTCAGGAAGGAACCCTTGCAATGCACGTACAACTGTAGCATTCACTCGGTGCTCCTCTTTTCAAATGGCCTTCTGGGTGTAATAATAATGTATGTGACTGAAAATTCACGTCTTCTGGGATGTTACACCATGCTGGGTTGCAAATAGTTACCGACATCTTCAGTGTCAAGCAGTGTTACTTCTTGGCCCTGAAGGTGAAGGCCATACAGTCCTTTCAAAACGTCAGTACCTATTTACCACTCAATGTGACACAAAATTCAAGAAGCCCCTGAATCTTCAGCAATGTATGTTGCATTTACAGGAGCACATGGGCACAAATATCTAATTTTTACTGACCAATACAAAAATCTAATTTTTACTGACCAGTAAAGGGATTAAATTACTTCAAATATAGGTTGTACAGTATAAAAAACATAATCTAACCATTCTGCTCGTAAACAGAGGAAGGAGCAGGCTGAAGTACTGTGTGAAGTCATCAGGTGTCATGGCCTTGCCCAGATTTGGGACAATTTCTCCTGCATATTCTACCAGCATCTCATCTTGTTCAGCTTCTGGGTCATCCGAGTTACTTTCATCATCATCTGCTATGTCTTGGCACTGAGTCTGAAAAAAAAAAACATAATATTGCTCACAGTTCTTTCCATTGTCATCTTCTTTGCCTTGGCACTTGGTCTGCAGAAACCAATTACACTGCTCATGCAGCCACTTTTATTAGTTATACTCCTGCCAGTTTCAAACATTCACTGCTTATTTAGCTACCTACGTAGAACAGAACACAATAGACTGACAGGTGGTGGGCTTCTGACCAACTTAATTAACTCTATGGTATACTGCCTTTCTTGTAAAGCTGACAACTCTCTTCCCACTTGTACCCGAACCCCAAAGTGTTCCCAAGAATAGACCCTATATTCTTCTCTCTAAATCTTACAGACCAGCTCTAGAGCCCACAGGTAAGGGGGGTTCTTACCCCAGCGATAAAGCAGCCAGGGCATGAAACTAACCATTCACATGTTAAAGATGCATGGGTTTATACATGCACTCCGCCATATACATTCAGGCATTATACATAATTACGAACAGGGCGACTGAAATCAGTACCTTACAAGACATCACATCCTTAACACAGTTTATAATGGCATCACGATGGCCTTCTCCCTCAAGAACAGGACCTTTTACTTCCTTCAGTAATTCTGAATAGGCATCCAAAGCAGCCATAACAACAGTCCTTTCCTCATCAGTATGGATCAGCTCAGCACACTTCGGGATCAGCATCGAAAGAGCTTTCAACAAAGCTAGACATACAGACATCACAATAATAAATGCACAAGTTTGACACAGTTCCAGTCCTTATCTAAGGATAAAACAATCACTGACTTTGCAACATTTATGTGTCCTGCCACTGTAGACACATCTTGCTTTAGCACCACAGGCAGTTGTACATATGCCTTGTCACCCAAAATGGCAGATATGTAGAAAATGGATAATTGATCTGCTTGAAGTTGGCACCTATGTAATCAATCATAATATAAGAGCATTACAGAAAATACCAACAAAGGGCCCAGTGACATATAAAAGCACATAACTGCACTTTAGTTCAGCACTCACTCACATAAAGGCAGAAGAGACCTTTCCCATTTTCTTTGGATACTAACTGTTAAATATCTTAACACCCTTGCTTTCCCTTTCATATACAGTAATAACAGTGCACTATAACCTCCAACTGTCAGTTTATCTGCCCATCTCTTTATGATTTACATTTACTTAAACACCAGAAGCAAGAGACACAGCTTACAGTGCACATATGACCACACAAACACTCTTCAATAGGCATGTTTCAACAAATATCATAAATTTTACCACTCACCCACTCTGCCCTCAGGGCTCTTCATGTCATTGAAGCAGATACAGAACTGACGAAGGGCAGCTATAGCAGCTTTACGAATGTCTTCCCGATGGTAATTAATAATTTTGAACACTTCTTCAAAACTCTTCTCCAAGAAAGGTATGAAGGCTTCTCTGATGGAAAGAGAGGCACACAGTAAGATGGAATAAAGTGCACATCACAGTGTGGTTTGGTACTTGTACCATGATGACTGAGACTCACCCAGTATTTTTAGCAATCTCTGTCAAAGCTATACAGGCCTCTTCCTTTTCTTGAACATAGACACTGTCAAAAGCGTAACCTAAAATGAATAAACATTAAAGCAGATTATCCCTTTCATGCATTATGTTCAGCTAAATAATACATATAAGAATTTAGTTTCTACTTCAAAGAAAGCACACTTTTTCTTCATTACAACGACCACTGAATTAGTGCTAGGTGGGAAAATAATCACTGTTTATTCTTCAAATCAAGCATGACCTTAAATATGCTGTGGCATTCTGTTCTATTCTATTCTCTAGGCACAATACAGAGATTCTCAATGTCAACAGAAGTGGTACACAGAAGTTACCATCGTGCTTTACACTTGTACAATAATATCCTTCCAAGTGTTATTAATTCTTAACTGCACATTTGGCTTATTGAGCCACGTAAAAGTCACATAGCTAACTCTCTACAGGCTCTTGATAGGTCCTGTGATGCCAGAAACTACAAATCTGCTTCATTTTCCTTGGGTACACAGCCTCCTACATCAAGTACTACCCTCCTTCCCTTAGGACATCATATTGGATGCTGCTGGTAGTGAGGGAGGTCTGGTAAGTGACGGTGCATATACAGACAGACACAATGAAACTAATGCAACTTTAACCTTTCAAAGCCTAGCAGTAACTTCACATACGACCAGGTTTAACATTAAAAAATTCTGTGTGGTGCCCACATTGCGTTTATGTATTTTGTATGGATCTCAGAACAAACAGAAACTTTTGCCTTATAAAACATTAAGAGACTGGTTTTTATAACCAAAGTGGAGAGTGTTTACAGCGCGGTACGCACTGAGTCCTTATATAAAACAGATACGCTTCGTCTTTAAAGGGTTAATCATGAATTTCTGAAACACACATAAAACCTGATTTTGGGTTTTTGAATGCTACATCTCTCTCATATGATGACCATGAATAAAGCAGCATGTACTTTACCTACAATATCTTCATCTTCTTCTTCCTCAGAATCATTCTCAATGTCTTCTTCATCTGGAGTATCACTTGAGTAACCTTCCAGATCATCATACAAAGGCAAGGCTGGAGTCTCATCATCCTTGAACTGTGGCTGCAACAAAGAAAGCACTCAAGTATGTCCATATGCTCCAAATTTTTAATCAAATTCAACATATATGTATGATGGGTCTGATCAGGTGCATAACAATAACTTGTAGCACTGTAAAATATAATTCTACATATACCAGCTCTTTCAATTCATTTTATTCTCCAAAGCCATCCAAACTGAATATTAATTATGAAGTAAATACACATATTACCCTAGGCTACAGATATAGACATAGATACAAGTATGTTTTCAAGCTTCAAGAATGAATTTCATAGGCCTGAAAATCACTTTCCATCAAAGTGACTGGCTCACAAAGAACTCTGAAAATGGATGAACACTAGCAATAAATGTGGTACTTATTTGTGATGAAAACATACGAAAATCTTTGTTAGAACTGAAACCCACTGCTCCCAGCACATGGTTTACAGACTATCAGAAGTTAATAGAATCCTTCTTGGCAGAACTTTCCATCTCCACTGCATCCAGCAACAAATGGTTGCAACTGCAGTATAATTCATACATGTGATGTGCACACCACGAACACTTAAAAAAATTTATTGTATGAGCAGGGCACCAGACATATGGTCCACATTTACTGAATTTGAATGAAGATGGAGCTCTAAACACTAAAACACATTTGTCCCAAAATATGTCAATGCGTAGCAAACACATGCAGACATACAGTGAATAAAGTGTTGTCACATGGGTAAACTACTAAACCCTTCAATGCCAGCATATGTGCACTGCACGGACATTGAATTGTTCAAATGCTGATAGCCTCAGTGCACCATATAGTCATGAACGCATTTAAGTGTACTACAAATGTAAACCCTCCATCCTGGACTGTAGTTTGACTTCAAACCCCGCATCACTAAAGGGTTAACATGAAATAATGAAACAACACATGATACCGAAATATTTTATGAGCTAGAGAGCACATTACATTGTCTTTGACCATTAAAAAAAGTGAACAAATATGGGTACAACTGAAAATATCACCAACATATTTCAAACAATGCTACAGAAGAAATAAAACTGAGAAGTGTTGAAAGCTGGAGTTATGATACGATTTATACCAGCAACAGGACTAGTGTTACCACAAAAAGGTGACCTTGAAATCACAACACCCAGGAGGAAAACATTTAAAAATTCTTAAGACTTAAGGCTGCAAGAGTGTGAACTGGATTAAACTAGCTCACAGCAAGTTCCAGTGGTAGGCTCTTATGAAAAAGGAAGTGTCTTTAGTTCCATCAAAGACAGTAAATTTCTTAGCATTCGTGGTAAGTAATGGCTACTTAAGAAGGATCCTATTCCAGAATCCCACAACATAATCTTAAAATAAGATGTAATTTCCTGACAAGATAGGTTGTGTCTGCATACAGCAGGATGGTTAAAAGTGACTGAGCAACACACCATTATGCAGAATGTGACACACTGCTACTTACTACAATTCCTTCCTCACTTTGGAGAGCTTCCAACATAGTTTCAACTAGAGTAGGCAGTATATTTCTCATGTCATCCTTCAGCACCGTAGACAGGGCTGCAAACAACCCATAACAACTCTTGCGTAGCTCAGGATCATCAGTCTTGTTCATGAGATTCAGACCTAGTTCAACAGTTCCCTGAGCTAGAGGTGAGAAATGTTCTGATCCCACACTACGTGCGAGTACACCAAGAGTATCTGTGCAGAAATGTTAAGACATTTGCAAAGTTAACCTTTTAAAGCCTAGCAGTAACTTTACATATGAGCAGGTTTAACATTAAAAAATTCTACGTGGTGCTCACATTGTGTTTATATGTTTTGTACAGATCTCAGAACAAACAGCAACTTTTGCCTTATAAAATGCTAAGAGACTGGTTCTTATAACCGAAGTGGAGAGTGTTTACAGCGCAGTACGCACTGAGTCCTTATATAAAACAGATACGCTTCATCTCTAAAGGGTTAAAATCACTAATTTATACTGCATGTTGTTTACAAGGTTTTAAGTACCAATTCTACTACTTTCATAGTTAGTCTTAAAACTTAAAATCAGTACTCCTGTATATTTTACATTTTTTACCAAAATAATCTTAACTTAACATTATATTATCTTAGAGCTACATACTCACCAACAGCTTGTGTCTGAATACAAACAGTGTCATCACTCTGTTCCTCAGTTAAGTATACTTTCAAAATTTCAATGATTCCAGGAAAATATGGGATCATCCCATCCTTGGCAGCAATAGCTGTTAAGAAAACAGTTTCCAATTAGCCTTGGAGACCATAAAAACTGGAATGATCAACCAGTTTCACTGTAGGGTGGGTCCTTGACCAAGGCACTGAAAGGAAATGGAGTATGAGGTACGAAAAGAGATGTGATAATGCTGAGTATCTGATATAGTGTAGAGTTTGTTGGTTTGCAGGTTTCCATTGTGTCTTCTGGGATAAGACACGTTGTTGACTGGTAAGGTGTCACTGACGTTCTGAAGGAGTTTGATGCCTCAAGCTTCAGGGTTGTCAGAGGAATACAGTTAAGTTGCTGGAAGAACTGGTTGCATTACATATGGAAAGGGTGAGTAGCATTATAGTTTTGGCATGCCCATAGGATGGGGGGAGTTGTGGTGGGCACAGTCATGTCTAGAGCTAAGCAGCTATAAGGTTACAAAACATTCACCTCCTTAGAGTTAGCTTAGTCAGTTATAGTGGCCAATGACAGACAATACACTTCAGTAAGTTAAATTTTCTGGTAATTTTAACATGACAGTTATCTTGTCCACATCTCTATCTATTCAGAATACTAATACTAACCTGCAGCTCCTATACAACTGAGCGCAAGTTCCCGAAGGCGAACAGAGTTGTTTGGCGTTACTGCTGCAAACAACCTCTCCATTAGGGTAGGTAAATATGGTAACAGTTCATCCCCCAGATTCTCACAAAACATCTCCAATGCGTAGAAGATACGGTCAAGACACATAGGATCCTTTCCTTTCTCTTGTGGCTGGGCGCATAATCTTGCAAGATAATCAAATAGCACAGGCAGAATTTGTGATGCATACAGGCTAATGTCAGGCTGTAATTGAAGGTAAGAAACCCATGAATAACACACTTAAGCCATAAGTGACCAGATTTAAGATACTGCTTACCAAATATCCTTCCAACTTCGGAATTTACTTTCTTTAGTACAGTCAGTACAGTGACTAGGCTATGGGCTGGACAACTGAGGAATCACACTTTGATTCCTGGCAGAGGCAACTCCTTTCTCTTGACCGAAGTGTACAGACTGGCACAGCCCTTCTATTCAGCGGGAACCAAGGGCTCTTTCTCAAAGAGGTTAAAGCTGGTGGTGCATGAAGCTGACCACTCACCAACATCAATTACCAAGGTCAAAAATAAGTGGTCCAATACTTCCACTCTCCCATATGCCTTCATGTCATGCAAATGGACAAACTTACCTTCACCTTTACTATGGATATAGTCAGTACGCACCTGCTTTTCTCAGGATTTCTAATGAATGAAATTTCCTCACATGTTTTTAAACACCTACGTCAAAATGCCACTTTAAAGACCGAATTCTGCCTAACAAATGTTGGTTCAAGAATGCAGCAGTAGCATGTTTTTGCCTGTTAACTCTAGAAGTGTTATCACAGAAGCAATACAATGTATAGGCTCATGTCAGTCCAATGCTCTGTTATATCTATTATGTGTCATTTTTCACAGTGCTTTAGTTGTATAATGGTAAGTGTTGTGTTTACATACTGGAAAACATATCATCTAACATACAGCGACATATTTTCCTTACATAAACCATGTTAAACCAATCAGAGTTCATAAATTTTCACGAATTGTATGTAATGAGGCCAAGCATTATCACAACAAAAATCCAAACCAAAAGTTAACCAAGTTAAAGACAGAAACCTTCCCACTCTGGCTTAAAAACTTAAAGACTAAACTACACAAAATTATAAATGTACCCATTTTTAAGGGTGTAAAATTTGGCTCCTCTCATTAACAATCTGTGCAACAAAATCTGAAATTGCTGTTGGTATGACTACAGCATACCTGCAAATGTTCAGAAAACTGTCCCAGGGCAAACAGAGCTGCATTCCGTACTACACCAGCTGGATCAGTAATACCTTTGGATATGCACTGCAGAAATAATTCAAGATATTTTGTGCGGATACATTCAGAACAACCTTCAACAACCACTGCTAATGCCAGATGAGATGCTTTCTTGGCATACACATCTGTACTCTCCAGCCCTTTCTGTACATGCTGCAGCTGCAAAAGAGATTGATTTAATCACAATATAAATAATGCTGTGCTCTCCATCTACCATATTCAGAAAATGGTACATCCTTCATAAAAATACAAAAGACAACTGCAAAAAGAATATTTAATGCTATCAGAGACTTCTCAACATCACAATAAAGCTAGGAATGTGCCTAATAAAACGGTGAATTTCACTTTAATAAATAGCAGTGCCATATACTGTATAAATACGATCATGCAGTTTGTTTCCGACATACCCTGAATGTATGTGACCTGTAAATTATGTTTTCAATCCACGGTAATGGAGGTTATTTGTGTGAAAGACATCCTTCCTATTCAAGTTAAGTACTGTTACACCAACTTGCACATTTTGATTACATTTATGGCTTTATGCATTTATTTGAGAATTCATTACCCCTTGCAGCATATAACCATACAAACCTATGGGACATGTAATAATCTCTCTGTTTTTACAGCTCACAATCATAAAAGCGATACAACGTACCAGTGGAGGCAGAAGCTTGTCAGGAGGCAAATGTAATGCTAAGGTATCAAGAGTTTCAGTTGCACAAGTCATGGGTGTACTAGCATCTGCATCTTCTGAGAAATATTCTTCATTGTCATCATTTTCTGGACGAACACTCATCAACTGGAACAGCACTTCTAAGATGGGTTGTGCCAGCTTGTGTTTCACAACAGCCTGGAGACAAACTCTCTAATAGATACTCTTTATGTGTAATTGAACCGTAAGTTTATTTTCAACAATAACACGCAAGGGATCTCATTTGCTGTCAGAAATTCTCATTTACAATTTGCCACTGTATAGAATGACACAGTAACACTGTTAAAGATGAATCAGCAGACAATTTGAACCTGCAATGTGGCGTTATGTGCTTTATTTTACAACACTACCATTATCTGAGTTTACAGTGTTGATGGTAGAATGCCTGGTGAATGACAAGTTCAAAACGATATGCAAGGAACCACATGCAGGTACATTGAGGCACCACTCCAGTACCTGTTTAGACAGGCTTGAAAACCAAGTAAAAAAATCATTCCTGCCCTGTGGCCACTCTAACCTCAGATGTGGTTCCTCCTCCCTTACAGACATACAACAGAGGTCAAACACAACTTACATGCAGGCACTAAAATTGTTTTATGTATGCAATTCCTTACAAGTAATGATGACTGGAAAAAGTTCATACACACACTGATGAAATTTATCCTACCTTTTTCTTGGTTCGTGTTAGCCACCCAATAAAATTCAGTGCCTTGACACGAATGCTACCTCCCAGAGTCTTGTTGCTTGCAAACTCAAGGCACATATCGACTAGTGGTTTAATACTGGGCACAATCACAACTGAAGCTGACTCAACAAGATCATCAAAAAGTTCCATAGCTTCAACAGCTCGCTCCTCATCAGTAACAACCAGTGCCCTAACCGTCTGCATTAACCGTGGCATAAGTTGATAATACACAGTCACTAACTGGAAAATAAAAACACTTTTTAGCATTAAAGGGAAGACGGTAAAACAAAGTGCAGAAATAGAAGCATCTAGTTTAAGTACCAACATTATCTTAACAGCATAGTTTAACGTTTCTTGAACTTTGAACAGAGAAAGTGACACTCAGTCACCTGCCTTCAGGAAGTATCTGCACCATGACAAAAGGGGCTCTGTCACCATGAATTGACACAAGTACAGTACTTCTCAAATACACATGCCCAATCAATACCATCAGTTATGAATCCAAAATACCTTTCCACCAAGTGCTTCACCTTCTACTGTAATTTCTGCCATGCTGTAACATCTCACCTGCTCTATTGCTGAAGATGAAATAAGTGACTTTATTTTAAACAATTACAATGCCCACATTTTTATTACATTTCAACTTATTCTTATTCTCAGCTGCAAAGGTTTAGAAGTTCTTTTGGTTAAGAAATAAGTTTGTATTGAACAAAACTTCTTAATTCCACATAATATTTAAAGCTGTTCTGTGTAACTCATGACTATGATGTTTATGAAACTCATTGTGAAATTTCAGTTTCTCACAGTTGTGTTGCTCAAGATTGTTCTTATGGGATGTTGTGCCATGTCAACTGGTAAGACATTGCACAACATCCCAGAAGCCTTGACCAGCAGCCATTTCACTGGATGGAAAGTTTGTTGCTTGAAGATACAAGAAATTTGGAAATGAACATAAAACAGTTGACAAGACCAGTGCCTGCAGATTTTGGGCTTTACATGACAATTATATTTGTACTAATACACAAACATATGATGAGGAAATCTGGGGTTTCCATAGTGTTAACTCTGAGGACTCTATTCATCTGGAATGTTAGCTGAGTGACATAATATCTCAAAAGATCAAAACCCACAAGATCAAAAAAACAGAATTTTATCATTATTTTTGTATGGTGATGAGTTTAATTCATACTGTATTGCAGAATTTATACATAAATTAGAATTATAAAGATATTTTTAAGAACCACACCACTGCTCCATACACCTCTACCAACTGGCTATAAATTTCCATTAGTGTGGCACCCTTCACATACACAAACTGAATCACATTGTGAACTTCAACATTTAATCATGCTTTCAGTAGGCTAGCCAACCAATTTTATGGTGATATGACATGTTTTATTGTGCCCTGTTGTGACAGTATGATGACACAGATGATCTATACATGCCCACTACATTCCATGGCGGGATGATGCTATTTCATATACGACATGCCGTTATCATGTTTTTTCAAACTTCCTTCTAATGACTAATACATGTCACAAAAAGTAAAACACCAATAAAATCTATAATAACAATTAAAGCATCCCTACCAAATAAAACAGAAGAATCTATAATGCCACAACAACATCATGCTTTGTGTTTTCCATATTACGCAGCCACATTTTATTCAGCTCCACATTTTTTTATAAAAATTATGTATCAGTTCATATGTTATCAATGGACATTTTCAGCTCAATATTCACCAATGGACAGCATCATAGGGTCTACAGACATCCATTTCTGGACACCATGTACTTTACACATGGTACAAGAAATGCAGCTTACTGATTGGTCTCCTTCTATAAGTGGCACAAAGTGGATCATGGTGAGGACTGTGTAGTAAGCCAGTGGTGAACTGAGGTCCTGAACAGAGTTCAATATGTTGCTGAACAGAACAGCCATCGATGCAACATGAGGCAAGAACTGATCAGGAGATATTTCTGTGATCACGCTCAGTGTATACATCCCCAACTGTAATAAAGATCACATTCTGTTAGTAATACCTACTGATTAAAATAAAGATATTTCCTCCCCATGGAGATATGATGAAATGAGGACTAGATACTGTGCAAATGCATGCATTACAACTGATTTACAACACTAACAGTTGTCATACAAGGGGATGTACAGTACTCTGACTCATTCTTTATTTAACCCTTTAAAGACGAAGCGTATCTGTTTTATATAAGGACTCAGTCCGTACCGCGCTGTAAACACTCTCCACCTCGGTTATAAAAACCAGTCTCTTAATGTTTTATAAGGCAAAAGCTGCTGTTTGTTCTGAGATCCGTACAAAACACATAAACGCAATGTGGGCACCACGTAGAATTTTTTAATGTTAAACCTGGTGGTACGTAAAGTTACCGCTAGGCTTTAAAAGGTTAAACACCCATTACAGCACATTTCAGGAGCCAAGGTAGTGTAGTCAACACAGTGGCTAGGCAATGGGCTGGACGATCCAGGGCTTGGATCTCAGCACGGACAAGAAACTTTCCTCTGTTCCAAAACGTCCAGACTGACTCTGGGGCCCAGCCAGCCTCCACGGGATGTGAGTTTGACCACTGACATCCATTTAGTGTTAAGGTTAAGAATAAGTGAAGCTATACCTCAGCTCCCCTTGTATGCCTTTATGGTATGCAGAGAAAAAGTTCACTTTACTTCAAAGCTGACACTGAAATCTGACTTCAAAATAAAGACACTTCGTCCCATGGAGACCTGATGAAATGAGAACTCCTGCAGACTGTGTAATTATGTGACATTATTTAAGCCATGAACAGTTTCAAAACGACAGGATGAACAGTACTGTTACTCATTATTTATTCAAATCCCCATGGCAGCACATTTATTACCTCCTTCTCTGACGCATTGTCACTGCTAATAAGCTGCTGTAGGAATTGCAGCACTTCTGGCCAGCTCTGACTGGGAAACTCATGTCTTACTATAGTTCCAATAAACTGAGCAATGGAATTCTTCACAAATTTCTCTGGTTCATTAACCAGAGCTTGCAGGATTCCTTGTTTTATCCTGTAAAACAGGTTCCATAAGATGCTGTGTCGGTAAAGAATCTAAATGCAACACTACTTTACAAGCACTTAAAATTAAACTGAATGCAGCGGTGCAAAGAATGATCAGAACCCAGGCAGAGAAAGTACAAGAACAATGCAGCATATTAGATAATGAGGAGCTTTATAATTCAGACTGTTCACAAAATACAGCGGCATCATTTTACATGGTAACTACAGCTGATCACTTCCCTTCACTTCACTTATGTTACACTTTCACACCCACGCACCAGCAAAACTGCCTGCTGGTATTGTAATGTTTGAGTCATGTGTGAGTCACTATATACATTTCAAATAATACATATGCTGGAAAGAGATGGTTAATGACGTGTTGTATAAATTCACACAGCAAGCTACAAATACATGACAAGATTCTGAGCAATAAGTCCCATTCTCGACAGTAAGGCAAATGCAAAATACAAGTGCATAATGCAACCATATAAGACAAATGTCATTCACAAACTTCACAGCAAAGATAGTAAGATGAACTGGTTAAGTACCTGGTGTGTATGATACAGACGTAAGCCCCATACTCACCCTGTTGTAAGGTGCAAATTGTTTTCAGCTCAGTGGATGTACAAACCCTATGTTAATCCACAAAGTGCCACCACATTATGTTATGTTTGGTGCGTGGTGTGCTACAAGTGCAACAATTATTAGACCAATTTTTTTCTGAGCCCACAAATTTGCATTGATATGCTACACACACTCTGACACAATATGTATCATGGTGTTAAGATTTTTACTTCAATTCTGCACATTGTTTCCAGATTGCTTTTAGTCAGAGAACAGTGAGGGGATTGTTCACCAGATCTAAACCTGTCACATTTTTACATGTGAAGTATGTTAAAGCTTAAGTATACAGTAACAACCCTCATGCTGAAGGCAATCTGCAAGAAAAGAAAAAGGAAAATGGCAAGAAGTCTTCAATTTAACAGTACAACTTCGATGTTTAATGAGGAGCTTGTTTGTGAGATGTGCAGTCTGCAAGCCAAAAGGAAACACTTGCAGCACCTTCTTTAAATGTGGCACATAAAGACCTAATATTAGCTACAATATGTTGAACCAAAAGGTGTAGACCCCAAGCCGCAGCAAACTGGAACTGCAGTGATTGTTGTGTCACCTGCTGCCATGCACAACACTTAGAGTGAAGAGTAATGTAGGATATCATATAGTACAATTTCCCTGTATTATTAGGGTAATCACAGCAATTATTGGTTGAAGGGAATACAAAGAGTGCATTGTGGAAATTACTTCCTACAAAAGCTTAGGTGGAAAATATCAACAGTAAAAAACACTTTGGAGGAAGTATATCTGTGAATGAGAGAACAATGGTAAACTGGATATTATACAAGCAGCATGTGGCAGTGTGGACTGGAATCAAATGGTCACCATACAGTCCAGTGGCAGGCTCTAGGAACAAGTTATATATCTCATCACTACTGCCACTACTCCATGGAACAGACACCTTCTTGAGAAGCTGGGCACGTCTGAGTACTGGCAAAGAATTCTGTTTAAACATGTAAAATGAAATGGAATAAAATGGCACTGCCCCTATTATATAAGAGGATGTTCAATTGTTAAAAGGGTCAGGATAGCACAGTCAGTATAGCAGCTTACTACAAGCCAGACAGTCTGGCGATCAAATCCTGGTACAGGGCAAGAATTTCTGCACCCATCCAGACCAGACCTGGGGCCCACCGAGCCACCTACACAATGGGTACTGGGTCATTCCTGGGAGTAAACTGGCACGGCATTGCATTAACCACCCACCCCATCTGCCTTCAAGGTTAAAGAAAGTGTATAGCTATACATCTGCTCCCCCTCTGTGCGTTTATGGCGGGCTACAGTGTGAACTGTTGTGTTTAATCGTAAAACTACAAGTAACTAATTAACTCCAAGAAGCAATGTGGTAATCATCTTCACAAGAGCATTCAGCTGGTCCCTGTACTCAGTCAAATGAATCCAGACCACACCCACAACATGATTTATGAGATCCAGTTTAATATTATCCTCCTACCTCTTTCTCCTAGGTTTTCCAAGTGACTCCTTCCCTGCAGGTTATCAGAGGCCCCATATAACACCCCACAAAATGCTGTTTTTTAAGACAAGAAGTTGTATCTCCCCCCATTGCTGCCACCGCCACCGCTGCCACCACCACCACCACCACCACCACCACCACCACCACCACCACCACACCCTCACAATGGAGAACTATCACTTGATGATCGTCCACAACTGCATATTTAGTAAAACACAATTCATCTTTATTTGTTTAAATACTGGCCTTGTAAGTAATTAAATTCTATGCACAAATAGTCAACTAGAAAAAAAGGTGTTAACCCTTGTGCTGCATAATTACACTTCAGGCTGATTCCAAAACCAATGTCCAGTCATTCTGTAGTCTGTCTTATGATAGGCCCATTGCCCATTCCAAAGCTAGTTCCCCACAGTGTGCGATATAGTGCTTCCCCTTTCAATTTTCAGTATCCTCTCTTCCCCTTAAAGTCATCCAGCAGCCGCTTTTCCTCGTCTCCCCATCACTGCAATCCAGTTAGCCTTCCTTGTTTTTATTGTACGAGTATGAAGGATATGCCTCTCCTCCTCAACTAGATCTAATTATTCTAGATTTCTCACACAGTGAGCCCAGCTGATCTTGTCCATCCTTCACTGTCAATCATCCACCAAAAAATGAAAAAGTTTTTGCTTTTGCAATTTTTTTCCATTCTCTTCAGCAGGTGTACTTTTCATATCCAACAAAAATCTTCCCAGGTATTTGTTGTGTAAAGAGAAAAATGATTACATATACAAAAATGCAGAAGAGGGAAAAATGGGAATTCAACAAATGGTACACAATACATTCCAAATAACTATACAAAGAACTACTTTAGTTACTTATTGTAAGAACTGATGCTGATATTACAAAATATAGTATAAGTTACTTAATGAAGTTCTCATACCTTCTCTGTCTCTTATGGCAGTAGTCACAGTACTGCTAACAGATGGTGGCACCTACCAACTTCTAAACATTGTGGAGATGTCTCTTACTGTCACACTATAATGGTAAGTTTTTCAGAAGCTATGGGCTAAATCCACCTGTCACACTTAAAGGCAATAAAATGCAGGGTGGATATACTTGTTCATCACACCAAAAAGGGTATATGATAATGAATATACTTTACCCATTTCGAACATCAACTGATAGCTTCATCCAATTCTTGCTTTTAGCAAGCCTCCTTCGAAGAAGAACAGCAGCATACTGCCTGATTTGCGGGTTCTGAGAAACCCCTATTACATTACACAGGGCAGGAATTACTTCTGGAGTCTTGAAAGCTTCTCGAAGTTCTTTGGTTCCCTGAAAATATGTTTCAAGTGTGGAATCAGCATGCATAACATGAAAATCAGCACACACTTTTACTGTACTTGAAACAACAAATAATATCATGAAGCTTCAGTAACTTATGATTATGAACTGAATCATTAATGAACAAACTTACATTATATGTTTCCAAACTGTTACATATAGTTCTAACACACAGTTCCATTTACGTTGTATAAACTTCGCTACCTCAGATGGAAGAGTTTCACCAACACAAAAAAATAAACAAATAAAAATTGCTTCTTTCAGTTTGGTATTACTGGACAATCTCTTTCTCTGCGCAAAGTTATTCAGGGGAACGAACAGGATAGAGCTGAAGGCAATGTCTGCCCTGAAATGAAGGCAGTATATTCCCTAAAATGTTGGTACCCATCTACCAGACAGGCTACAAAGTACCATAACCCACAAAACAGTAATATGAATCTTCTTAAGTTTTAACAGAATGCTGGTTGAGAGAGTGATGTGCATCGCTTCCAGTCACTGCAAAGAATTCAGCAATGAAGGAAGATCTGTGGGGCATGAGCTCCATCAGCTGTACACACAATAACCATAAACTTGCCATCAGATATTATATCTTCCTATATTCAGAGATTAGACAATTCAGTTCCTCTATGGGTCTTAAAATCTTCCTTCCAGGATTTCTTTTGTCTCGCTTCTGGGTTTATAATTCTCTGCTATCTTTGGCTGTCTTCAAGCACCCTACCTAGACTGCTTTTCCATCTGTCCTAGAAGCAATTATCTCTTCCACTGCATTAAAAACTCAAATTTCTCACATTTGCCAGTATTATTATTTTGTCTGATCATGCATAAACAGCCATCTATGGGCCTAGAAAATAACTGGACACAAAATCTGCTTCATGTTGAGCATCTCTCGTGCTGCAACTGCAGTCTTTCTAGTTTCTACATCCCAACAGCAAATCCACATTTCATCACCTGTCAGTATGTTAAAATTAAGTATCTGTGCTCCAAATTGTTGCTTCAACTTTCAAATCTATCTCTGTTTTGATGTGGAATCAGCATTCTGGGTGCAACAGAAGACTTACTTTAATCACACATCATTTTTCATGAATGCTGGAAAAGGCACTTCTTTAAACAAGTTCAAGCCAAAACACAGACGATGATAAAAAAAATCACTCCACTCCCCGTCCCTCATTATGTCACAAATTTCCCAATAATGAGCTTCAATGGTGTGCAAAGCTCTGGTGATCATCCTTTCAAGTTCCACTCTTTTACTTTGTAGACAATAAATGAAGATTTCCTATAAATGGTGGGCATACTACCCAGAATCTCCTTGTGAGTTTTGCCAGATTTCATAACACGTAATCAATATTCAAGTTTCACTAAAGCTGAAAAGAATATGTTGTCAGGCTGAACACAGTACAGCCAATAAGCTGGTCACACAACACACTTCTACAAACACAGCATTCAAACATATGCCACCACTTTTTTACAACAGGTGGGTAAGTTGTCAAATGACTGCTGTTTATGCATTTATCTCCAAAATATATGGAGCCAAGTCAAAAATTAAAGACAATTTAATAAGTGTTGATAAAATAATTATGGGCTGGCTGAATATTCTAATTTTCTACATAACCACCCTCATTTTTAATTCATTTAGTCAAGTGTACCACCAGTTTTGTGATTGTCACCATAAAATGTTCAATTTAAGTTATTCTTGCAGATATGCATATGTACATACATACTTTGTTATTTATTTCTTGTATTAATCCTACTTACACATGAAGTTGTATAAAACTTCTGCTGGTTATTTACAATGAAGTTCATTAACAGAAATGTGTATTTGCGATGTTCTGTTAGGGTCATCCACAATGACAACTATGAGAAACAACTGTCTGTTCTACCTGCAATTACAGTAGCTGCCTTAAAGTCTAATAAATTATGTTAAAATGGATTTATTGCTAATTTAGGAGAATTAATATCTTAACAGTGTCATGTATTACTTCTCATAGCAACATGTGAAATCCAAATTCAGTACAGGTGAGATGTTTTTTACTGGTCAAATTAGCTCAGTCAGTGGAATAACTTAATAATTGTTCGCTGATGAGGATTCAATTTCCATCAGGCGAGTTTCCCTTCACCACTGCATCCAGAATGACTCTGGACCCATGAGCTTCCTCTCCAGTGGGTAATGGGAGACTCTTTCCCTGATGGCCAAGCAACCAGAGCATGAAGTTCACCACTCACCTATATCTAGTGCTGAGGTTCAGAATGCATGGATCTATACTTTCACTTCCCCATTTTCATTGCCTAATGCTTAATTATGCACAGGGACAACTTTTCTTTACTGGGTTTTACAGTACAATAGAAAATGTGGATCTACGGATCTCTATGTGTACCACAACCACTGTAAGGAGAGACACTAGCCAAAGCTCTAATCTAAGTCTCTCATATCACACAATCACATCTAGCAGCAAGATAAGAGACTTCCCTTGGGACAACTATAGCACAGTAAAGCCTAAAATCTTCGTGTTCTCCTATTGTAGGTGGAGCTTCAGTGTGATAAAACCTGTAAATCTCTATCCAATTCAAACATTCGCTTGCATATGATCCATCCTGACACATTTTAATGTTTATACACTCTACCTACTTAGCAAAGTGTTGTGGTTAGAACTACACTCACATTTACATAACTACATTTCATTATATTCAGAATTATGTGCATCATAGGTGGCATATTATCAGAAAGGGTTGATTATGCTAGTGATAAGACAGCTTAGAGTATTATTCCAGCCCTAATATCACACGTAAACATGAATTTTGTGACACATCACAGCACAATGAACACAGTCTAGTTCTCCCCACACAAAACCTTTAAAAAATCTGCTAACACTGGAGGACATAGGTCTCACCTCTTTATATTTATTTAATAAATCTCATACACTTAACAACAATGCGGCAAGAATCATACTCTCTTTTACTCTTTCAATAACGACCGGTACTTTTCGTTATTGTATACACAGTCATTGTAGGTTGCGTGAGAATTGGCGGTATTTTACTGAAATTTCCGTCAACGATTCTGAAATGGGCGACTGTTGTGCTCTTTAAATACGGCAACGGAAATGATCTCTGACTGACTGGAGAAGTTAATTAAGGCAGTACAAAACATCCATCACAGTGCTACACTCTTTTTGTGCAGAGCACGGGACACGTTACGTGACGTAGCATACCAAGGTGAGTAAAAGTGTTCACTTACGATTTGGCAGAGTAATCTGGCGATTCCTCACATTAAAATACGTTCCTTCACCCCCAGTTCACTTCCATAGACAAGCATTACTGTCACACTTGGAACAGACAACACGTGGAATTCCGAGCACTTAGGTTAGAAGTCGTTACGGTTACACGGGAGAAAAATAATAAGGGGTCCCAGTATTATGGACTAGAGCGAATCATATTTAAATTTTACATAAATGAACCACCATTTTCACATACCTGTTGAATCATAGAATTATCTGCGACCAATAATTTCGACAAGATCTCCTCCATGATGCCTACAGCCTTCTGAACGTAACCAGCCGGTCTGATACCTGACGGCGTTTTGGAAATTCTGACTGCTGCAGTTCGATGTTCTCCGAGTAAATGTTATTTGTGTGTAAACACATCGTAATGAGTTGCTCATTTACTAAGAGTAGCTTTCCGATAAAAGATTCATCCCTGTCTTATTTTAAATGATAGCATTCATGTACCATTTAATCGCAATAGTAGCCCCAGCAATATATGCACGCTGTTAGTGGCGTAGCTAGTTTTCTGACGCCCAGGGCAAGCAAAAACAGTGGCCCCTGCTGACAGAAATTACAAACTTTAAACAAATCACACAAATATTTATCGAATTTCCTTTTATTTTTCTAGATAATTTAAAATTTGTTTTGCGCAGATTTTCAATTTTTGTCTTTTAAAATATTCAGTTTGCCTCCCATTTTTCCGCTCCTTGGAATCTGCTGCCTGGGACGGCCACCCCACTGCCCCCTCCCCACAACTTAGGCCCCTGCACACAATAATGGGTTAAAAGAACCATTGTACAGAGAGAAAGTTACATTAGTTACAAAAGCAAACGATTGTCATTATCATCATCGTGTTAATTTCGTTTAGCTAAAGACTTGGTAGGAAATATATTCATTTCCTCGCTTCGCTGTCTTATCTCACCGGGGTGATTCGCCCACTTGGATGCTTTTGTGTGAGGATACCATCGTTTGCCTCTCTGTTTCGTTTCCTCCACTTTACGTTTCTGTGTTGTATCAATTCCTTTTCTTTCCGCTCAGTTTAGGCTGTGGTTTAGCGATTTAGACACGAACAAGCGACGGCAATGTTCGCAGATCACCCTGCCGGCAGAAATAGGTACTAACAGTAACCAGCACGAATTGTGCTGTGTGAGCGTTCTGCATTGGTACAATCCTAGCCTGTGCCATTTTGATGTCATTACGTACGTACAAACGTTGTACATTCCATATATATACAACGTAGTGAATGTTAAAAGAGGGTGCGAAGCAAGCCATAAAAATACGAAATACACAGAATTAGTAAAATACAAATATATTATAAGTACTGATAAGCTGATAATGAGATTATGAGGCATCTTTAAAACACTGGAAGTCATACACACGTTTATTTGTGATATACAGAGTATACACAAAAGAATGGTGCGGTTTCAAAAGTTAACAAGAAATTTATTTCTCACCTTACACGCGCACAACGTACACCGTCAGCAGCGGCGACTGTCCAAGTTTCTCATGCGTTAATTACAATCCTTCAATGTGTGCACCCTGGGTCACACGACGCACATCCACACGGTAATCAAATTCATCCCAGACTCGGTGTAGCATGTCCGCTGTAATGGTCTGCAGTGCATGCGTTATCCGATCACGAAGTTCCTTGAGGGACATGGGCAATGGTGGTACGTAAACTCTGTCTTTAAGGCTGTTTAAGCAGAAGCAGAAGGGAACCCTCTAGGCCTCTCTGCACCTTAACAGGCCCTGATAATGTCACGCTACTGATAGGAAATTAAATCTATTTTATGACCTGTATCTGGAAATATTATTTCGCCGTAGACGAACCGGCAGCAGTATAACGGCATGGAGGGCCACTTACGAAAGGCGTGCCACTGGAAAACTATCACGTACTTTTATACATATGTCACACTTTCCTAAAACAAATATTTTAATCCTCCGTTGTTTTCAGCTAGTTGTGTGACCCTGGTATGATATAATATTTTTGTAGTTTTTGTCAAGAACTAAACTTTTGTAAGAACTTTCCTTGTGACGACTTAGAATTATTTGAATAATGCGAGCCATTTCCTCAACACCGGGGTACTTCTCTAATCGTTTGCCTCGACTGGTGTCAAATTCAGAAAAGCTCTCTTCTGTGTGCATGGCTGAAATGCTGAGACGGAAACAAGTTTACATGATGTGTGCACTCTGTTCTATCTTTGAACGCTATCGCCTCGGGGTTCTGTAGCCGTGGCAAGGGGCGTCTTTCATCATGACTGCCGTTGTCCTTGTCTAACAGTGTGACAAATGGCGGGCAGATCCAGGCCAGACGCTGCCAGTAGCCCCCAGCTACCAACAAGAAATAATAAACTATTTGAGAAGAAGATTTCAGATTCTTGCTTGCAGCAATGGGCGAAAGTCAGGAGCCATATTCCGAGACCATCAGCGCGCTATGAAACTCCGTCCCTTTGTAATGCTGCTACATGTAACATACTCCTTCTGCACGCATTCTCAATGTTCAGTCCAGAGCTCAAATTTTGCTGTGTTCTTCAGCAAGAAAAGCAATATAGATAAACACTTGAAGACAAGATTTTTATTAATTATCATTTAACCAAACTCATTATTTAAAAGGTAAACGCTTAAGCTTAGAAATGTCGGTCGGTACAGAATTACAAATCAGTACCGGAGACTTTAATGCCAATAGCGAATCTTTTATCTGGCTGAATATTCCAACTAAATTCAGCGCTATTAATGTCAGCATGCCTTCTGCCAGATGTAAGACTTAGCTCCGCATTTGCACATACAGTGCATTTACTATGTGCTCCGTATGATTCTTACAATAAACAGCGAATATTTTCCCCACAGAGGATTCCCCGGTAAGCCTTTCTAATGGAAGCACATTCTGAGTCAGTGAGATAGGAAAGGAAAAATTGAATGTAATGTAAACAATTTGAAGTCTCTAAAGAGCTAGTCCCTCAGTCAACTCTGTTTTGCATTTGTTGATCTGTAGACTATAGATCAGTGTAGGCTTCTTGTCTATAGGTCTCGTCACATGCAGCCTACTGCTTGTCATCGGGACTGCGGGTAATTTTGCTTTTCATGCATGTGCTTCAGACACGAATATGAGCACCTTATTACAGAAGCAGACAACATTAAAGTAATTTAGTTTTAAAGTAGACTTTATAGACTTACGGGCCTAATGATGTTTGCCCCAATAATTAGGAATGGATTTAGAATATTACCGTGTTCGAAATAATTGGCCTGTTATTTGCACTAGCCAGAATACAAAATTCCATTATCGGCCTACGTACATGAATTCATTGCATTCTGCTTAAAGAACTTCATCTTCGACTTGGATCTTTATTTCAGAGCTCAATACTGTACTTCCAAGGATATTCGTTTTAGAATAAATATTCCAGTCTTTTCGCCTTTTAAACTTTAAGAAAGGAAGCCATTTTCATATGTATTGATAAAGAATTGGACCGTTTTCAAGAATGTTGTACTTTACCAAAAGTTAAGAAAAATATTGCAGAGTTTAGAGATAATCCGTAAGTCCAACACACAAGCTTCAGGAATAGTTTTACGCTTGCGTCAACCTTAGAAATTCGCTAAGCCAAAATGTTGATATATCTGAAATTCGCGGGCTAAGTATAGTGTAGCCCACTCTCCATAAGTGTACAAGGCTTGTCTAAATTGGCCAGTAGCTTTAATGTTATTAATCTTAGTGCCATAAACGAAAAAGACAAGTATGGTCATGACGATTCTGCCGGTTTTACTCCCTTTGTTACAGAATGTAGCTCGAATTTTTAAAGCTATCTAGCTGTCCTGCTGTATAGAATAACCTTCCTGTAATTGCTGTACAGATTCTACGAAGCTCAGAAGAAACTATAAATTATTTCTGTGACCATAGAGCATTTGCTACCCGGTAGCTGCGAGACGTAAACTCAAAGTTTCGTGACGTCACGGTGTTCGCGTTTTCTAATATAAAACTTTTTTTCCATGCCATGTATTGTATGTGTACTTAAATCTACGTCACGTCAAATTTCCTAAATTTAGATTTAGTTTTCAATAGTCAGCGATATGAAATTCAAAGCTACATGCATATTTCACACACACCATGTCCAGATTCTGCATTTTTCCTTAGACTTACGTAAAGTCAGTGTTGCTTTCGCCTGAGAAGTTCGTACGTCCGTAACGTAGGTACTCTGGATGGCAGGGAATGAAAAGCACAAATTCGGAGGTAAATTCAAAAACACAATAAATGTATGAAGTTTTAGAAAATTCATGATATATGTCACATAAAATACATGCATGTCCTGTACCAATGCAGGCATTTTACAGCGGATCATGACTATTCTCTTATTTATGTTTTTCTCCTAATGTGACAAAGCAATTTTCTATCAATTTTCAGTCAATATTCAAACAAAGCAGGAGGCAATTTCATGGTCTTCTGTTTCTTACTGCTGACGCTGGAACAGCTCAGTCGGTAATGTGATTAAGCTACGACTTGGACGGCATAGTAATTGCAGCTAGACTTCTGTAAGCTCGACAAATTATTCTGCTCTGCACAGCGTCCAGACCGGAAATGGTGTTCCGGTGGTACCGTAGGCTTCTCCAGGTCGTACAACAGCCGGAACTTTTAGTTGATCACTCACTTCCACTTAGTGTACAGATTAAGAATTAGTTGAGTCGTATCTCCTCCACTCTTTGAGGCAAAGTGCTTAATTAGGCACAGATACAAATTTGCTTTTACCTTTTACTTAAGTATTTTAGTGTTATAGGCTACGTAGTTGAAGAAAGACAAAATATTCTAAACTGAATTTCAACAAACAATCCCCGAATCTAAAGCCCTCTTAATTTCTTCGTGAACATATTTGTATTATAGCCCTTGTTTCTTGTTTCTTGCTTTGAATACTCCAAATTTCTAGGGGTTTGCAGCATTCTACTGACTAGGTGTCATTTTCTAAGCTGCTGAGTTCTTACAATTAATGAGATCCGACAAACCTCACGCTTTCGATGCGCCCCATAGAACGTGTTTACAGAAATAAGCTTATCAAAATTACAGCGCAAGTAAAGTAAATATTCTTTTTCATTTCTGTATTTTTTTTAGTACTTATGGGTATTTCAGAGACTGACTTAAATAATTTTTAAAATGTAAGAGATTTGTAGTTAACACCTTGTTGCATGCAGGATATTTTTAGTGCTCGTGCGGGTTTGTTTGAAGTGGTAGGACACATGCAACGGTGCTGTTGGAAGGGGCGCTTGTCAAAGACTTAACGTGAGTAAGAAACCGTACGCACATCTTAATAGCATGCGTTTTAAGTTATACAACATAATATTAAAGGCATTAGAATGTGACGCCGGGGGCAATTCCATTAGCTGGGTGTAAACTGTAGTGTCAGGAAGTTGAAGGCTACTTGTTCTTTCAGAATTTTATTTTGGGGAGGAGTCTTGTCAGTTTGGTTTACTCGTGCCCCCTCATTATCTTCGCGTTTGAAATTGGATGCAGACGGGAAGTCGTACGATGCGGAACAAAGTCATATCGTTGCAAAAACAAAGCTGTTCTGTCTGTGTGTGTGGTGTGGGTTCCAAGCACGTGTTTACAGAGCGAGCATAGTGCTTGAGGAAAACTATAACTCAGCAAATTAATATAGCAGGCCTGATTCTTACTAAATGTTTACTGCCATTAACTGAGAACAATTCATCTACTTGTGTTCCATTTAATTGAACAGCCTAAAGATTAACGGAAAGTGAACTAGCGCGTGTATTTAATTAAGCATACAACTGAATAGCCTTGCTCAAGCAACAACATTTATGATTGTATTCGGGAGGGGCCCGGTTCGAAGCTAGGTCCCCAACACTGAATATACGCGGTGAGTTATACCGTGTTTTGGTTCGTAAATCTAGGAAGATGCTTCAAAAGTAAATCAAATAAGGGCATGAGCGCTCCCTTTTAAATCCTTTGGGATTCACTGCTATCACCCAATCATAAGACTCTACAAGTTATATTCGGATTTCGTAACAGCGTCTTTAAATAAAGATAAGCCACAAAGGCACATGGAGTGCTGGGTGAAAGAAATGTGTGAGGAAGTACTTCATAATTTGTACATCAGCTTGAACTCTTCGCCAAGCATTATTACGTTTATAAAATCAAGAAGGCTGTGGACGGAAAATCTGTGTGGCCATCAAGTAGTCATACGAAACGTATAAAAGGATTTTTTTGTTTTAAGAAGAGGCCTCGCCTTTTCACTCAGAGGTTTCCATATTTTGTTTCAGTGTCGTTATTATCCCAAATAGTGGAATAATAAATGTAAGAATATTAAAAATTAAAATATATTATTAAAGAACTCCTGTTATGCCTATAGTTGTTAAGTGCTCTTCAAAACAGCGTGTGTCGCTGATGGAAGGCACGTAACTGTAAAACGTTACTGCGTATTGAATGCTATACTCCGGCTATTTTAGCCCTAGGAATTGCCCAGTACCCAGTGTACAGGAGGCTGGATGGGCCCCACAGCAGGTCTGGACAGTTGCGGAAAATTTCGCTCCCACCAGGACTCGATCCCCGCACCGTCGGGCCCCTAGCAATTCGCTATACCGACTAGTCTATCCCGGCCCAGACACATGGTTTAATAATAAATTGTATGTGGTGATGAACGATCTTAAAGTGCTTCTGACAAAAGTAGCAATTTTTTGTGAAATATCCCTTTATACTTAGTGCATCCAAAGCAGCAGTAAATACCGTCAGACACTACTAGTTACTGAACAAATTGCCTTACCAAGCAGCGTGGCTGTCCTCGGTAAAAGTAGAAGAAGCTACCAAAATACTCAGTAAATGAATTACCGTCACCACAGCTGTACAGTCCTTTTTATCATAATACAGGCTACATGTTTCGACTGTTTTTTACAGTCATCAGGCCTTTCAAATACAAAATGTTAAAGGTAATTTTCTACCTTTTACCTTTTGCATTTTGTATACGAAAAGTCTGACGGTGACTACAAAAAACAGTCGAAACATGTAGCCTGTATTATGATAAAAAGGACTGTACAGCTGTGGTGACGGTAATTCATTTACTGAGTATTTTGGTAGCTTCTTCTACTTTTACCGAGGACAGCCACGCTGCTTGGTAAGGCAATTTGTTCAGTAACTAGTAGTGTCTGACGGTATTTACTGCTGCTTTGGA